>VYZT01035283.1:0-109875 GCA_013400735.1 Pomatostomus ruficeps
CCGCCGCCGCGGCCCCGCCGCGCTCGCTGCCCTCGCCTCCGGTTTGACCTTTCCGTGTCTCCACCACCCGTCCCCGGCACCCTCTGACGTCACCGCCATGGCAACCAATCCCCGCCCTCCCCGGCCCCGCCCTCCAACCCCGCTCGCCCGCGCACGCGCCGCCGGCTGTAGGGGGCGTGGCCTCGTCACCTCGCGGCCAATGAGCGCGCGCCGGGGGCGGCCTCGCCCCGCCCCCCGGAGTCACCCACAGGACACAGAACCCATAGTACATCTATAATATTGAGATTAGATGTATTTATATCACATGTGTGTGCATATATGTGTGTGTGTGCATATATGTATGTGTGTATATACACGTGTGTATGTATGTATATTCCTTTTCCCCCCCACAGCAGCCCGGTGCACGAGCAGGATTCTGTGACAGTACAGAACAAGGCCCCTGGGGTTGATTATTTCTTTTTTAGCAAACCCTGGAGCAGAACTGCTGTCGGCTGTAGGGTTTGAATGCCAGGGACAGTCTGGTGTCCCTATGGGCACGTGTGCCAGGGAGCGCGAGATGTGGGAGCCTGTGCACTTAGTCCTTCATGGAGTGAGTCCTTCCCTCCTCCCTGCAGGGAGAGAGGCACTGTGGAGGTCCTGGTGGATGGCAGGTTGAACATGAGTGCCCTGGCAGCCAGGAGGGACATCCATGTCCTGGGACATCAGGGACAGCATCATCAGCCAGGCAAGGGGATTGTCCTGCTCTGCTCTGCGCTGTGGCAGCCTCACATCGACTCCTGGGGGTAGTTTTGGGTGACACATTATAAACACATGAAGCCATTAGAAAATGTCCAAAGAAGAGCCAGGAGCGTGGCAAAGGGTCTGGAGGGGAAACCATACAAGATGTGGCCAAGGTCATTTGCTTTGTTCAGCCTGAAGAAGAGGAGACTAGGGGTGACCTCATTGTGGTCTGCAGCTTCCTCACAAGGAGCAGCTCCGATCTCTCCTCTCTGGTGACCAGTGACAGGACTCAAGGGTATGGCCTGAAGCTGTGTCAGTGATGGTTTAGGTTGGATATCAGGAAATGGTTCTTCCCCCAGAGAGTGACTGGGCACCAGAACAGGCTCCCCAAGGAAGTGGCTACAGCACCAAGCCTGATAGAGCTCCAGAAGAGTTCTCAGGCACATGGTGTGACTCTTGGGGATCATGGTGTGCAGGGCCAGGAGCTGGGCTAAATGATCCTTGGTGGTCCCTTCCAACTCAGGACGTTCTCTTCCATTCTGTCCTGTTCTGTTCTATGAATTTAAATGCTGTCTTTTCTACGCACACATTTACACGAGCCCAGCTTGTGCTATCACAGTTTGCCTGTTCCTTTCCATCTCTAGTGTTCTTCCATATCCCATGGCACTTAAATATTCCCCAAGGATCAAGCTGCTTCTCAAGTCCCATAACTTACAGCACGTTCCCATTGTTTAGAGAACATATGGGTAATTGCTTTTTCTTTTCCTAAAATACTTGGCATAGATATCATATATGTAATATGTATAGCATATGGAAGGCTGCATATTTAAATGCCTCAGTGCACAATGTGTGCATAAATGTTTTATGTGTAAATGCTTTGCTTCAAACACTTGTCAGCTGTGAGCACATGCAGCTTGCAACGTGTGTAAGGTCAGCATTTGACTCTGGGTTTGTACTTTGTTTCATGAAAGGTGTGTGCATTATCACCATGTTACATATTTCAGGCTTTAAGTCAAGATAATTGCGCAGGCATGATATTTAAATACGGTATCAATTAGCAATTACACTGTCTTTCATCTGCCCGACATGCAGAACATGCTGCATACTTTATGTGTGCCACTTGCTGTCATTTTTGGAGCTGTGACAAATTTCAAACCATTTTAATCAGAATATTCATTCAGAAATACAATCCAATATTCATCAAAAATACAAGTTGAGATGTGTTCAGCAAACCTTTCCTGAAGGTGAATAAGAGGGCGTGGATGCAGTTTTCCTGCCTTTAAAATGCACAATACCTTTCTTCCAGAGTACTAACAAATCAGTTTAAATCCTATCACGGCAAGACCAGGATCTGCAGTGTGAATTCATGCATGGTCTGGGTCTTGCTCATTTTAAGGCAGAGTTTTAATAAGGAAATCATTTTAAAGAGACATACTTAGCTATCACTGAATTTGTGACAGGGCTTGTTTCTTATCAGCCCAAGTGGATTTAGTGTTGTATTACTGACTGATAATGCCATGGTTGTGGGTTCGATACCTGTATAGACCATTCACTTGAGAGCTGGACTCAATGATCCTTGTGGGTCCCTTCCAGCTCAGAATATTCGGATTCTGTGAAAATGCTGCAGCTGGGTGCTGTTCAGAGCAGGAGTGTTTGGGTGGAAAGCGACTCTTGCGTGATGGGAAGTGAGGGTGACACCAGCCGGTGTTGGGAGGCCATGGGTGGATCCACTTTGCACAGCAGTTCTGGTAGGTGCCAGCTCTGCTGGAATTTGCTTTTTCATGGGTTCCTTTAATTCCAGTCTCCAAGCCATGAGCCTGACTGTGGCCAGCTCACAGGGCTGTCAAGGGGATGAGTTTGGCCAGTCAGGAGCAGCCAGGAGTGACCTTATTCTAAGGTACCAGACAACCCTCTGGGCTGGATGTGACTGTCAGCCAGGATAAACTGTGTATCAAGACACCAGGACTTGCACCTTCATATTTCTAATACTGAAAAAGTGCAGTGTCCGTGTTACCAACCCCCACAAAAACTCTGTTGAGTCAAATCAGGGGGAAGACGTTGAAAAGCAAACTCTTAGGAAGGGCATAAATAAATGGGCCAGCAGGGATATATCACTATGACCTCAGTGTGTCCCCAGGGAAGTCGTTTCCTTTCTGAACATCTCCTGTTGATCCCCAGTTCAGACAGGAGGGCCCTTTCTTTTCTCCCAGTGTGCCAAGCGGTGTAATCAGTGTTTGTGGGGGACATAAATACTGTCCTCAGCATGAGTAAATTCAAACCAAATACACTGGCATTTTTATCCATGAAATCTTAAAAAAAGCCAAGATAACCCCATAATGACTAATTGGATGTGACGAAAGGAGATGGCATAACAATGTAGGTGAGGGAGGAGATGGAGAAATCAGTCCTGAGGAAAGATCTGGCACCCACAAGGCATGAGAGAGCCAGAGCTCATCAGTTCAAATATAATCTTCCAGAAAGGGAGGGGGCAAAAAAAAAAAACAACAACCCACCAACGTCTCTCATTCTTGCACAGACAATGCCAGGCTCCCGCACCTGATTTCCATGAGAAAGGCCACTTCTGGCATTGACATTCTGCTGCATCGAGTCCCTGCCACAGACCTCCTTCTCAATGCGAGGCTGAAAGAGGAGGGGAGGAATAAACTCTGCTTTCTGAAAGGGCTGGAGCTGCCAAAGAGGCCCATGGAAAGCCAATTGTGCAATGAGGGAAAACAGGGAGGGAGGATCCCTTCTCACAGACACGGTGACACGCCTGTCGAAAATAAGTGGGAGAAGGGCTAAGAGGCATTTTGGTGCATTTATACAGATGTCGAGTGAGCACTGGTTTAAAGCGGAGTCATTGACGAGGACACTGATGTGTGGTTGATTTTGAATGCTGAAGCATTGCACTCAAGTCTTCCCTTCATATGCGTAACATCCATAAGTGGTTCTGATTTCAAATCCCAGCTTACACGGAGGTTTTATGAGCACTTCTCATTCGTAGATCCTGGAGCGCTTTACAAAGACAGAGCTATAAATAAGATGGATGGGAAAGTGAGAAATTGAGAGGGGCTTTTAAAGGGCAATGGATTGTTTCTTTAAGGGTTTCTGTGGATAAGAACTAGATAAGAACTGTCATTTCCCTGAATATAAAATATTTTGCAACGGCACACTGTGTCAAATTACTTGTGCATAGATATTTATGTTATTAAGGCAAAGTTTTGTCATGCTGTGTCCAAATTGTCTCTAGCTAAGCTTTTGGAAAGTACAAAAAGAAAAGCACTTAATGTTAGATTTTAACATAGTGTATGGATGTTTTAGGCACTTTTAAACAGAACAGATCAAACCCTTTTATTCCTAAATGCCAGAAATCAGTGATATTTGTGTAACTATGTAATTTGACCTGTCTTTTTTACATGTTCCCAAAGGTTTATTATAGGCAACTTTCAAATTAAGTGTGCTGGAACATTTGATGCTCTCTTCCCTGCTTTTCAAAGCCTGTGCAGAGCCCATACTGTGTGACTGACACTGCTGTTAAAGGGGTAGCATTTTGATTTTATCACAAGGTATGCAGAGAGGGAAAGGAGAGCACCCTGGTCCCGGTTCTGGCTCTATGCTCCAAGGCAGCCATTTAATTTCTGCCTTCTTCATCTTTCCCCTCCACGGAGCTGGGTACAATAGTTCCTTATTCTCCAAAGTGGCACAAAGCTTAATTAACCTTGAGAGAAGGAATGGGTAAATTGCCAACAGCAGGGAGAGAGTGGGGAAAGCCCCAACGCTGTAAGCATCTGTGTTTATACTCACCTGTGTGGGACCATTTTACCACTGATGTTCCGCTGCACCACAAGCTTGGCAATTTTGGAAAAACCTTAAACACTCTCAGTGCATTTGAAAGAATATTATTATATAACCAGGAGGCAGTCACAGACTGATGGCTCAGCAATATTTTATGCAGCAATCCTTTCACCCAAGGGTGACCTTGTAACTGAATAATCAAAGCCATATTCTACTCACAATTGCACCTGTGCTGCCACTATTTACATTGCAATAGCACCTGAAGGCCCCATTGTATAAGGCACAGCAAACCTGTCGCTGTTTGGAAGAGACTGGAAGTGGGAGGGGAAGCAGTAACAGAACCAAAATATTTGTCTCAAGGTCATATATCAGAAAAGTAGCTCTGGCAGGAGAAAAGATCAGGTCTCCCAAGTACTATGCCCCATGAACAAGAGCTTTTAGGGATAAAAGGACATATTTACTCCTGGGAATATAAATACAAAATGCTGGAAGATCACAATATCTGAAGCAGGATTTTTTCTTTGTTTATTCTTCCTGCTGGCTGTAAAAATGCTTGTTAGGTAATTTTGGGCTTTGGCTTTTTTTCTAAGACACTTTCATATTTAGGCAGATATTAAATTGCAATTTAATTGTCAATACCTTTATGAGAAGCATGATATTATCTGAAATACATTATGATTTTCCTAATAACAGACCCAAAAGATCAATCCTTTTATTTCAGGTTTGTGGGGTTTTTTTGTTCTTGGAAAAGTTAATTGTTCCTGAAATGATGCTGCTTTTGTAGTGCTCTTTTGTAGGACATAAAACAATGAATCTTCAAGTCACAGCACCCCACTTTCTACCCAGTGTGTTTCTCTCTCACTATCAGCTCTGCTTTGGTTTGATCTAACCAGATGGTATCTCACAAGATGCTAGACATGAATATTTCATATGGTTTAGAAACTGTTTTTCCTCACTCTTCAGTGGTAAAATGTGTTGATTTAAGACTTTTCACAACTTGTGATACTTTCTGGCCTGGTGCCACAACTCAGGCCAAAGACAGCTGAGCATTGTTGTCATCTCACTATGTGGGAAGCAGAGGATGTTTTGGACTGCTGGAAAAATGGAGCTGAAATTTTCCATTAAAAGAAAAAAAAAAAAACATTGTTCAGACAGCAATCTTGCCGTTGAGCTGTACTTAAGTTACATTTCTTTGCACATAAGTGGAAAGTCAGAGGCATTAGATCAATGCAACTGAATCAGCAGCCAAGTTAATTTCAAATCTCTGAGCCAACAAACACTTTGTTTTCATTCAAAGTTGGTTTTATTTCAGTTTAGGCCATTTCTAACACTGCTTTCTTATTTACAGTATCAAAGTCTTCAGCCACTGTATCCTGTAACTCAGTTAACAGTCACCTGCCTTTCTCTCAGACTTTGCTTTTGCTCCTCTTTGGAGACATGAGTGATTCCTTTTGATTTAGGTCTGTGTTGGTTTTAGTGGATAATCAATATTGAGTTGCAAGTGCTGCACTGAAGCTCTGGAGCTTGCAAAACCAGTTTTTTGATTTCTTCAGCTACGCATGAAAAATTTTATTTTAGCTTCTCAGCAGTGATCCAACGCCAGATTAAGACACACAGTTTGATTCAGTTGCCCACACATAAAACTTCTGTGCCATTTAAGATGTCCTAGACAACTACAGCTCCTGCTTCAGAAGGTCACAAGTCCACTGTAGATCCTGCGTAATTTCTGACAGTCTCATAAATCCATCTGAGATACCCTGGGGCATCTCCAGTGACTCTTGGCACTTGCATTTCGATTGGTTACATGTAACTGGGCTGTGCGCAGGTATCTCCCTCTGAGCTGGATGTCTGTATTCCCACCAGAGCCAACAGAGACCCAGCCAGCAGAGCCTGGAGAGCATCCAGCTGACCAGGCCTTCAGTGTCCACTCTGGGGTATAGGATCATCAGGCTTTTCTGCTGGACATTCAGTTGACATGTTTTCCTGAGCAGGGCGTGTTTTGCTCTTTCGTGTGCATGCTGGCATCTAATTTAAACAGTCTCTGCACACCAGAGGAGGAGTCACATAGGAGGAGCCAAGTAGCAAGGGATTGAGGATCCAGGACTTTCTTTTCAGCTAGAATGCAGACACCTAAAAAAGGCAGGCAAATTACCAAGCAAAAAAATCCTCGCTAACCCACTGTGGTGCTTCTCTGTCCCCCGAAGCAAGCCTTCAATGTCCTGGAGTGGTGGATGGTCCATTCCTAGAAATGAGCAGTTGTAGACCCTCAAGCCACACTTTATGTCAATGTACATCTGCTCTGGTTTAATTTATCTTCTACATCATTTGATACTCCTGTTAGGCACATACTCCACATGGAATCTGTGAGGTGGAGATCCCCACGTACTATCAGTCGGAAGTAAGAGGTATCAAACATCAATCCCTCTTCAGGAAGATGTGGGAGACAAGTGGTGACAATAGTGGAAGAAGAGCTGGCGATGGAAATCAGAGATCCAGGATGATAAAGAAGATCAAGCAGATGTAGCACAGGTCAGAAGAAAAGAAATAAGAAGGAAGAATCAGATGGATTGGAGAACATGAAGTTAAAGGAGTAGAGGGAATAGCATGGAGCTTGAGAGGCAGTGTCAGACAATGCTGGAAAAAACAGAAGATAAAGCACAGAAGAAGGCGTTGGTCCTTTGGCTGGACTACAGTACCTCCCCAGGACACCAGCGGGACACAGTGTTGAGATTAACAAGAAATCTGTGAAAGCAAAGGAAAACATTTAGACTGCATTTACCAAAGTAATTTAAAGAGCAGTGTAATTCTGCCCTGATGGCAGAACAGCATGGGGATCACAGCATCTCTGCCCTCTGACACACCAGCCCTGCAGGGCCAGAGGCAGAACAACTCTTGAGTGGTTGAGTCCCACTGCCTGCTATTATAAACAGCCTCAGCTGGTTCAAACCTGTCAAATTTTGTCACAAAAGCAGTTTGGATGCTCCCCACACTCAAGACACTGCAGCTATTGGGCTTCCCTGTTCGGTTGGTTACAATTCTGCACTAATTTTTTTCTGTGACAATTTGTACCACCTGTTTCTGCACCAGAATTGGTTTTTCACTTAAATAGTTTTCCCCAGTGTTTCCCTCCTTGTTGTATTTTTAGAAAGCAGTCATGTTCCCTTGCAGCCACTCTTCTGCCAGACTAAACAAGACTTCTTATGAAACAGGACATTATAAAATAGGCCCTCCATTCCCATGGTCCTTCAAAAAAGCCTTTTCTTTANTATTTATAATATAGTCTACACTGAATTTGTCTTTTCTGAACTCGTTCAGTCAGATGTGGGCACCGTTTTTCAGAGAGGCTGGAGGGACAGCAATGTTTACTTGTGATCACAGCTGCACTCCAAGTCTTGCTTTCAGCCTTGCCAGTCATTCCGCACATACAGGATCCATAGCATCTCTCAGTCATGGTCCCTACAAACCATTTCTGCCCCTCCCAGTGGAGCACTGTAGCTTCCACTGGGCTGTAGGCTTCCAGACTCAGCCATTTCCTTCAGCAGAGGCAGGACCGTGCAGATCCTCTGGCTGGTGGTAACTTGCCTCCAGGAAGGCTGTGATTCCCCCTTCTCCTCATACCCAGTAGCGTGAAAATCTTTGCATGAGATGAGTTGGATTCATACCTGTATGTGAGATGGCAGCTCTCACCTTCAGCTTAGTTTTGGATCCTCTGCCTGTGTCCAAGCCCAAATGCTTGCAATACATGGGGGAGAGGTTCAGCCACACAGCACTTCTGCAGCTCTGTGAGGGATCCCAGTTCCACCAGCCCTCCAGCAACTGCAGGAACACAGCAATAGTTGCCCAGCTATACTTTTCCTGCAAGGAGCATTGCCTGCTATGCTTCCCTTGAAAAGACAGCACAACACTTTTTTTTTTTTTCTAAAAATCAGAACAAAGCAAAATAAATGTTGAAAATAAAGAAAGTGTTACCCCCCAAGGTCGTCTGTCCTTATGATCTCACCAACTTTCTTTATGCCACCTTTATCTTTTCTGCAGTTTTTCCTCAGGAGGAAGGATTTAACCTTCAGACTCCTTATTCGAAGCATCGAGTTCTTTTGCTGTTGCTGCAAATATTCTTCCTGGGTTATATTACTTTCTTTACTTTTCAAAATGAGTCCACCACATTTTTGTCTTACAGCTGTTATAATCACAGTCCTTGAAGTGCTGATCAGAAGAGACTTCTGGGGGTCTCTGGTCCAACCACTCACTCAGAGCAGGTATTGTACTGGCACCTGGTGGGATAAGCCATGGCTTTGACCTTTAAAAATCCCCAAGAACAGCAAATCCATGGCCTCTCTGTGGAAACCTATACCTGGGCTTCACCACCCTCCTAGAGAAAAAGTTTCAGCTGTGTGATCCAGAGATCCAGCCAGTTTTCCAGGTCAGCTTCCAGTCTGTTCATGGAGCTTGGGGCTCCTCAGCTCCCAGATGAGACTGTGATGGTCTCAAAAACCATCCTCAAGCTGATCTTATGTGGGTGTGGTGGGTTAACTTTGACCAGCAGCCAATAACCTTTCAGATGCCCTTTCTGACTGGACAAGAGGAGAAAAGAGGATAAATAAGTGCGAGATAAAGTCAGGGAAATAATTTAGCAAGCACCTTAACAGGCAAAACAGACTTGACTTGGTGAAAATTAATTTCATTTGTTGGCAATTAAAAGAGACTCAGGCAGTGAAAACCAAGGTGAAAAAAATGTAAATGTCACTTTCCTCCCGTCACCTTTCCCAGGCCCAGTTTTGCACCTTTAAAACCTCCCTCCCAAGAGGGGCAATGGGTGGGAGTAGGGTTTATGGTGGTCATAGAATATCTCAAGTTGAAAAGGACCCATAAGGATCTTGGAGTCCAACTCCCTGCTCCTTGCAGGACATCCTAGCCCTGAACCTGATGAGTAAAACACCATCTGCACACCCCTGCTTGGCTGAGCGGCTCAGATGTGCCCTGTGGTGGGGCCATTGGAGCCAACTGGGGTCAGCTGTGTCCAGCATGGGAGCCCCAACCTCGCCACCCTGCAGCCCCAGGGCTGGCTCCTGGCTGTGGCCAATCCCTGCCAAAGCACCAGGCTGACCAAACCAGCTCCCATCGGAGTTGCCCTTTGGCTCACTCAGGCCCCTGGGGCAAGATCTGCCCTTGAGAAGTTTCAATGGACTCTTATAAGTGGAGGGCATATGGAGGGAAACTTCCTTATAAAAACTTTTATACTGAAGTCTCTCACCCAGAACATCCAATTTTCTGTATTTTAGAAACTGATTGTTCTAATTTGTCTTCTAATAAAAACAAACCCTTCATCATCAACTCTCTTTTCGAGGTCTGGTGTGCTCACTCTGAGGACCATCCACAAGTGGGTCAGCACCATGGCTTTTTCTCTACTCTGGTGCCATCATAGGGTGTCAAACCTGTCATCACATCTCGCCCTTGTCACACCTTGGCTGTCTGACCAGAAGGACTTGGCTGGAGATCATTACAGTCTCTTCTCACATCTGAGTCCCTTCCACAAGAGAGGGTAATCTGTCTCACTGAAAACTGTGGAAAAAAAGTTCTTTCTTGCTTCAGACTGTAATTAGATTATCTTTAGTTATTACTCCACTCTTTCTTCTGAATAGATATGCTTTTACCCTCTCCTCTTTTTAATTATACGGCTGGAAATCTTTTACTGTGATATATCTTTTGTCTTGCTATGTTAACTATTCTCTCTAATGTTTCCCCAGACCAGAACAACATCTGTGTACACCACGGAGGCCACGGTTCCCATCAGGTTTTGATGAATGGACCTGCACCAACCTTCAGCGTTCCTTGCAGAACGCCGTGCACTGCTATTACCTAAAAATTAATTGGAAACATTATTAGAAACCTTGCTTAATGTAGCTCCAGAGACTGGCTGGGAATTAATGACTATGGTAAGCTCTACCCCATCCAAAATTTCTTCTGAAAAGCCTCAAGTGCTAAGGACAAACCGGATGGAGAGCAGAGGGAGTGATTCAGCCCCAGCAACTTAGATGCAGTCCTGAAGGGTAACGTGTGATACTCTCTCTTACAGTGTCAGACATCTGCTGACGGGGATATTTTAAATAGACAAAAGTTTTTGGCATCAGCCATTTTGCCAAAGTCCCTTTCTTTTGTAGGAAGTGGATCATATTATTTCATTTACCTACTTGGTTAATTATTTCAGATATCTGAAAATATTCTGAAAATTGGGTTTTTTTTCTACAGTGATCAGTGACACAAAATTAAAAAATAAACAAAATTGGAAAAATCTACAAAATAAGTAACAAAATAAGTGGGACCATTGTCTTGCTCTGGGCTGACTGGCATAGCTGACTATAGTGATATTTTTAAATTTCTACCATTCAAAACAGGATGGGCTCATGCAGACTGCACCAGCTCTTGCATGGTGTACAGGAATTCTTTGGGAAGGTACTAACTGGCTGAAATAACAACATCTCTTCCCACAATGTAAGATAGGGAGAATTCGGTCCCAGTGCCCAGGAACTTACCCTGCATTTTTCCATCTGTTTGTGTGGGTGTAACCTGCATGACAGGTTTGGTAATTTATATGAAAATAAATTATGTATTTTAAAAATAG
Organism: Pomatostomus ruficeps; assembly: GCA_013400735.1. Taxonomy (NCBI): domain Eukaryota; kingdom Metazoa; phylum Chordata; class Aves; order Passeriformes; family Timaliidae; genus Pomatostomus; species Pomatostomus ruficeps. The sequence goes on from VYZT01035283.1 coordinate 11,135, forward strand.
GGGAAGGGAGGATCCACAATTGTTAATCAAACATTGCAGTTCTGGTATTTGTAAAGATACTGAAATGAATTATTTGCACCATCCCTATGAGAAGCTGCCAACATGGAGTTGTTAAGAATAAAGCATATCCCATGAATCCTGTGTAGTTCTTTAACCCAGTGGGTAAAGGCAAAGCAGTTTTGCCTTGGCTGTAATAAAAATCTTGCCACAGCCCTGTGGAAATGTCCTCTCTGACAGGCAAAGAGAACTGGTCTCGATGGGCACTGCTTAACCCAGGTGATGCCCCACATCAGCACACCTCAGATCCCCAAGGCCACTTTCTGTGATGAGACATGAGGAACTGAACGGAGGAAGGCAGAGCTAAGGTGTCTGACAAGGAGGAATATCCTCCTCCAGAGGAAATCACTGTGAGGTGGAGAGTGCAACTGCCTGAAAAAGTCATGCTTAAGGAGAAATTACAAATTACTCACTTTGCACCAGCAAGGTCATTTGGGGCTGACAGGTCTGCCCCAGCTCCTCCGGAATGGTTGGATGTTCTTGTTGCCAAGTTTCCTGGTGATACAGCGCTCACTCGGATACAATTTCCTTTAGATAATGTTCTGGGAAAAGATGCAAGTGTTTGGAAGAGTGTTAGAATTCAAGTAATCATGATAACTTTGAGAAATAGCCTAGAACTGATAAAGCAAAATTCAATAAAAGCAAGTGCAAAATGTTTTGCCTTTGAAAGAAAAACAAAATCAATAAAAATCCAAAATGGTCAATATTAAGCTATGCATCAGTATACTAAAAAAAAAAGAATACAGGGCTGTGTTAGACCAGAGGCTGAATATAAGCCAGCAGATAAGATACTGTTGAGCCATTCTCGTGTATGTCACATGTAAGAGATAAAGGCCATTATTCCACTCTATTTAGCGGGGTCAAGACCTTTCCTGGGCTGTGTGTCCTGTTTTGGGCACACACACTTTAGGAAGTAGGGGATCTGCATACACACACAGACATCTGTGCACAGGGGAGAGCTCAGCAAGAGCCACAGCAGAGCTCAGAGGTTTGGACAGTGTGACCCTATAGAGGATAGAGGAAGGGTGACCAAAGCAGGGTTGTGGTTTAATAAAAATGGCATAAAATGCGGGTGTGGAAACAAGCTTCCAAGAGGAAGCAGTGCTGCAAAGGGGATAATCACTGTTCATTCCCAACACCAGGACTAAAGAGACATTTTTTGCACACTAAGAGCAACCTTGCTTGGACACTAGGAAACAATTATTATTTAAGAGGGTGGGGACTTGTTCCTGGGAAGGCTGTGAAAGCCCAGGATTGGGGCAGCAGGAGGCTTGGGAGGGCGTCGGTAGCTTTCAGTCACCTTTGAGTGAGGAGATGGTGTAGTTTGAGTTCCCCTCTCAAACCATGGCTCCTGGGAAAGGAGCCTGCCCATTTCCCTGCTTTCTTTCACCTCCAGAGCAGGGCAGGAGACATTTCCAGCAGCAACAAACAGGAGGTGGCTCTACTTTTTCTGTTGTCAGTTCTCTGTTCCTTTCCTTTAGATTACTTAAACTTTCCATTGAATTCACATTTATAATGTTTTTAAAGCAAGAATTGCTACTTTTTTTTTCCACTTAGGATTTTTTTTTTGTTTTCTGGAGTGAATATTTAGTCATTTCCAAGAGTTGGGATAGATTGTGACTTCATGGTCGAGGTTGCACCATGCACTATGTTGCCCTTGAGTATCACACACCACCAGCACAATAATGACAGTACCTTCCTTTCTGGTGCCCAGTGTAACACTGTATCTTTGTCTTCCAAAGTCTTTCTGCTTTTCCTTATCACCACATTCACTCTCTGGACGCTGGCCAGATCCACATCCTCTGGCCAAGGGGATCAGACAGGGTGAGAGAACAGAAGAACAGTGTTCTCTCTGTAGTCCTGCGCTCTCAGGTGGGAGCTGCCAGGCCAGCAGCAGTTTCTCTGAGGAAGGCTCACAATCACAAAACAGCTTGTCAGGGTAGAGACAGGGCTGGAGAAGCAGGAGAGGGCCCGAAGGACAGATGCAGCTTACGCCATTGCCCTGTCCTAAAGAAAAGTCAGTAAGAAGTGAATTCATAGCCTCTCTCTCACTAATTCTAGACCTCCTCTGGTAGATGCATTATATTTTCAGGGTTTGCCTGTTTCTGTGTTATATTTCTGAACATCTTTCATCAATGAGTGTGAAGAATATATGAAAATCGTCGAAGCACAGAAAAGCTTGGGTTGGGAGGGACCTTAAAGATCACCCAGTTCCAAGCCCTCTACCATGGTCAGGGACATCTTCCACTAAACCAGGTTGCTCAAAGCCTCATCCAGCCTGGCTTTGAACATTTCCAGGGATGGAGCATCCAAAGCTTCTCTGAGCAACCTGTTCCAGTGCCTCACCACCCTCCCAGGAAATAATCTCTTTCTGACATCTAATCTAAATCTCTCCTTTTTCAGTTTAAAACCATCCCCCACCTCATCGTATCACTATCTGCCCATGTAAAGTGTTGCATAACAAGAGAGCAATCACAACAATACACAGAAGGAAGGGCAGCAATTTCTTCCTTCAGAACATTCTTTCTTAAGATCTCTCAGCTCCTCCACCCTCCTACTTTGATTAGCTGTTCTCCCCCACCCCTGAAACTGCATTAATTTGCTGGCATACTTTGGGCATGGTGAGTGTTGAAACTATGGTTTTAAAGCCAAGGAAAATCCTACCAACTCCAGGAAGTCAGGTGTTGTCAAAACAAACATTGCTATTTTCTGAACTGCCTCAATTTGCACCTTCCTGTGTTTGCTTCCTCCTTGCCCTGCAGGAGAGTAGACCTGGGACTGTGTTCAGCAGGCACAGGATCTTCCCAACACGAGCTTTGTTTAACCCTGAAGAGAAGGGAATGTGACCTTTCCTAGTCATTTGTGGCATCTTGTAGTTGGCTTTAAGCTTTGCCTGGATTGTCCCAGTCCCGGTTTGTTCAGTCGCAGCGTGTTGTGCACTCTGGGCGTGTGTGTGCGTGCTGTGTGTGCCAGTGCTGCCCCAGGAGTGCTGGGATAGACGCAGGCAGGCACAGATGCACCAACCACACTGGCAGATTTCAGAGATGGATTTTCATTGTGCCAGGGATTGAAAAGCCAGTCGATGTCAGCTCAGCCAGTACAAAACTCTTGCTCATGGCAATGCACCCAAGGTTTGTCTCATCTAAAAACCTTATGGCAATTATTTCACCTGTGTTTTCCTTCCCATGTGGATGTGGACCAGCTGCATTGTATTGCACTGTGCTCTCTTGCAGCCAAGCTGCTTTGTACACTTTATCTTGTTAAGGACTGGAGCTCATCAGGAGCAGAGGGGGAGGAATTTGCACTCCTTGAGGTAATTATCCAAAACCTCTATGAGATATCTTAAGCCTTGTGCAATTCAGAAGCTAAGGGGGAGCCAGCGTGCATATATCAAAATGGGAAATTTTCAAATCTAGTTATTTTTTAAAATTATTTTTAAAATTCAGTGTATCTGTGTCTTAGCAAAAAAGCTCAAAAACTTGCTGTTTTCTGCAAAGGATCAAGCAGTACAGAAATGGGTACTGAAGCTTGGAGGAGCCAGGGATGCTCATGCCAGGAATGCTCATAGAAGCAATGTCCTGGTGCCAATGAGTTTGACCACCTGCACACAGGTTTGGATGAGGTGCCCAGCTTGCTGACAGGTGGTTTTCCTCCTGAGCATTAGCTCTGTCAGCACAAACCCATTAATCAGTTTTAAATAAACGTCATTGTAAGTACAGAACCTGGCCTGACTCCGACAAAGTGCTAAGAACCTCCATCCCTTCTTCCATGAAGCCAGAGTTGCAGGTGGTCCGTCCTTTCAAGAATTTGCTGCTGTTCTTTGAAGAAGTGGAAAGAAACTGTAAAAGGCTGTAAAAAGCCCATGTCTTCCCTAAAGAATATCTGACCTCATGAAAAAAAAGGTATAGTTTCTCTTCTCTTTTTTATCAGTGTTATAAAAGTGGTATTTAAATAGTATTTTCTCCCTCACAATTCAGGGGGAATATCAAAACTAAAATGGTGCATATAAAAGAACCCCCATTTTCTCATAACCTCTGCATCTCTGAAAAATCCCCGAACAAACTAACCAGATGAAAAACACAAACTAAGAAAACCAGGGCTGGTGGATCATTGAATTAACAGTAAAAAAAATCAGACATACCAAGAAATTTCTTGTTATTTTCAGTGCTGCTCCATATGTCATTTTTGTGGAGCACTATGTTCTGGTGATGCCCTGCTGATGTGGTAACAGGAATGATCTATAAGTATTGCCATTATAAACCTCATTTTTATAACCTGGATGTGCACATTTGCTGTTACTTGGTATCTGTTATAAAAAAATTCAATTTTCTTTTTAATGACTTGATAATTTTTCAAGTAGAAAAATATGAAAGGTACCAAAAAGCAAAAAAGAGAAGCAGTTTTAAAAAAGAGAGAAGAATCAACAAATGATAGGTTTATTAATTATTTTTAGTAGTAATAGCTGTAAGTTGTGTTTGTATTGCCGTGGTGCCTGTATACTCTGTAGAATCAGGTGCTATACAAACACTTGATTTTTTTTTAATGGATTGAGTGGTGGCAGAAAGCATTGGACGGAAAGCCTTATGAATTCTTATTTATTGTTTTTTTGTCTTTGATACTGCCCTAATATCTGTCTGAGGTTTGGCTTTTATTGTGATGGATGCTGTACATGTACTCAATTATCTCCGCGGCGAGAAGCACTTTAATGCACGCTTACTTTTAAGAGGGAGCTGAAACACTCTCCATGGAAAAGAGCTTATCTGTGGAGCAGGGAACCCGCCTCATCACATAAAGCACATAGAGCACATATTTCTTGCAAAGCCACACTTTAAAGGTGCAGCAGAGGTATCTCAGCAGCCTCTGAACGTGCTGCTCTGTTTACATGGCATGGAAGATCTGGGCTGTTTGCTCGGGTGCTGGAAATAGTGAGGCCATGTTGGTGCACAGCTCTTTCCACACTAATCTATAGATATTCCATGGAACCAACTTGCTTGATTGGACCTCTAAACTGGTGAGACTACAGAGGTGCCAGGCCCCAATTCAGCGAGGCCCTGAATGGGGATTTTCTTTGTCTCTCAGAGGGAGGATGCAGTCTTCTCTCTACAACTACCTGAGGGAAGGCTTTGGAGAGGTGGACAGTTGGTCTGTTCTCCTAGGTGACAGGTGACAGGACTAGAGGAAGTGGCCAGGATGGTGTGAGGACTTAAAGAATGCAGTTTTATGTCTCAAGATACTGTCCCCATGAGATAAATCACCACAATGGAACCTGAGATAAGCACAGATGCTGCAGTGGAAGGAGTTAATTCCAGGCCTAACAGAGGTAGAGGTTTGGTTAGCATCCAGAAAAAAATTCCCACCATGACAAACTGTGGGAAAGGAAGCACGTGCTTATGCATATGCCAACTCGAGTTATGGAATGGCATCTACACCCCACGAACACCCAGGACTTGGACTGTATAGAAGTGGTACCTCCAGAGGAAGGACGCTGGGACCTCCACCAGCGAAGACCAGGGTGAAGAAGGACCAGTGGGACACTGCAGGAATCCCCATGATGGTGATATCTTTTTCTTAGCCTCTCCGTCTCTCATTGTCTTTCTCTCACCCTCCTGTTCCTATTATTTCTGTCTCTCTACCTTAAATTTACTGTTAAATAAAATCCATACCACTGACTTGGCATATGGTCTCATTTGCACTTTAACTCAGGCAGGGGCTTTTCTCATAATTCAATCATAACAGGTGGTTTAGAATAGATACTAGGAAAAATTTCTTCACTGTAAGGGTGGTTCAGGCACTGGAGCGGGCTACAGAAGGAAGTGGTGGAATCATCATCCCTGGGAGTGTTTGAAAGGCACGTGGATGTGGCACTTTGGAATGCGGTTTAGCCATGAGCACAGCAGTTGTGGCTTAAGAGATGGCCTCAATGATCTTAGAGGTCTTTTCCAGCCTTACTGATTCTATGAATTCCTACATATTGTGGCTGGGTTGGGCGGCTCCACCTGTGAAAATCCCTCATGGACTTTACCATCTCTGTGCTGCCTAATGACGGTGCCCTACTGATCACCCAAAAAAGGCAGAAGGAGAAGGTAAAGAGCACTTTGCTCTCCATTTTGTGGACACCATCATCTGGGTATTGGTATCACGGGGCTGCGGGGCACAGACACAGCTGGGTCACAACATCATACACACAGCCATGTTTCTGACACAGTTAGTAGCTGATCCCAGACTCCTTCATTTGTAATCCAGTGTCTTGCACAGGATTTGATTTGCCCAGAATCCCCATTGGACGGGTGGCTTAATGCAGTGTAATTGCTTTTTCCTGCCCTCAACTAGGCTTGTCAGCAGAGTCAGCCTAGGTTGTGGTTGAAGATAAAAGCAAACAAAGGAATTGAAGCACTTCTAATTTTAGTAATAGACAGTTTATCCCCTTCTCACTATCTAGTCTTGACCACCATGCTCTCAAATTTGCTTTAGTTTTTACTTCAGTTTTCTTGGATTAACCATTATGTTTCAGACCACATTTAATCAGATACATACTATCTCTTAGGTTGGGTGCAGCATGCCCAGACAAAGCATATTGCACTGCTTTCTCATGGCAAGTCACGCACACTGCTCGTGAAGATTCACATTTAAGCCTCCCTGTCTCATGATGCATTGTGCTGCCTCCAAAGACTAAGTGAGCAGTAACTTTCATTAAAAAAAAAAATCATAAATATATTTTACTGCTTGAACTTAGTGCAAATGCACAACTGACTCATTGGCTCGATAGATGTAATTGCTCTCAAGGAGCCTTTATGGTCTATTGTTTCAATTATAAGTGAATTACATAGTCCCCAAGTACTTACTCACTCTGCTTTCAAGGAGAGTGAAAAGACCAAGTCAAAGCAGGAAATTAGACAAAAAGGACATCGTTTTATTGAAACTTTTCACCTTCTGAGTGAGGAAGGCAAACAGTTCAAGCACAGTCCAAGCCATTTCTGAATGACATATTTTATCTGCCTGAAACCATTACAAGCCCTACATTGTAAAAATTCAGATGCTGAGAGAGGAAGGCAAAAATCGAAGGTAACATATGCATGGAAAAGAAAAAGTTCATGAGGGATGAGACAAGGAGTAGAATGAAACAGTCTTCCTTCCAGTGATAAGTGATCAGGTAAAGGGAAAAGGAACAAAAAAAAAGAAGGATTGGAATTAGGTCTCTGGAGAGCTGAACCGTACTTTGAAGGACATCCTGCCCTTTTTCCTGAGCAGAAAATGCTTCTGGGATCTGCAGCTTCCAGTATCACATGCTCGCCATGGGAAATCACTACATTCTTCAAGAAACTACGAAAAATGCTAAAATCAGGTAGGAGAAGCACAGAACTGATAATACTTTGTAAAATCAGACCTTCAGGTAACAGTCCTTGCAAAACAAAGGGCAACATATGGCAATGCTTTAGTGACAACTTGGAATGAATTTATCATGAATAAGGGAATGGAAATAGCCTGCAGTAACAGACCAATGCATGAGCAGTAAGCAAAGATATTCTGCATATTTCCTCTATGAAGCCTCTATTATAATAGTAACTAACTATTATAGTAGTTACACAGTATTTCTACACATAAAAAATACTGATATTTTAACCTATATTTCATCAAGAATATTTATAAGCTGCAATGTGAATACTTAGGTGAATCCCTTGGGATTTTGAATGAAAAGATCTTCACATGTTTCATTTTCTAGGAGAACGTCATGTACAAGACCCTCTGAGAAACATTAGATTCAACAGGGATTGAGAAGATAATGCCAGTGGAACCAGTGTTCAAATATGGCAGAGCTGTGTGCCAATATCCTACAGCCACTAAACAGGAAAAACATCAGGGTGATTTGGGGTGTTGATGAAAGGACATCTGTAACTTCTTGAAAAGGGAAGGAAATATTTGTTTTCTTGTTGTGATCTGTGTCTGGGTGCTCGAGATGTGGACATGATTCTTGAGGGTGTTCCTGGTGGAGGTTGTCTTTGCCAAGAAGAAGGATTGAGAATACTCCTGAAAGACATGACAGAAGCAAGGGGGAAAACACTGACTCCAGAGATAGATTCAAGACTGTACAGACAACTCAGAATTTGCAGACTCCTGCTTAACAGGAGAGTCAGGAGTGCAGAGCTGCTCTGGAGGACCAGCTACACAAACTTAAAGTTCAGTCAAACAGACATACCCAAGGGAAAACTTGGGTAGACAAACCGGCATGGTGCCTGACATGTTGGAAAGAAGGAAAATTGAATGGCAGGGAAGCACACTGTGCTCTGCCAAAAAAAGAAGAAAGAATATCATCTTTAATCACACACTGAGACCTAGAGTGGGAAGGGAGGGAGGAAGGAAGGAAAGGAAGGAAGGAAATGAGAGCTGCTTATCAGGGAACCATAAAATTATCTTACTCAGTTTGCTTTTGCTCTCAACTGGTCAACAGGAGAATGCTTAGGACAGGACAAGGCTTGCTGGGAAGCATCTCAGTTGAGCTGGGCACCACAGGGATGGACTTTCTCCTGTTTTTGAGGTCCCTTCTCTGTCACTTAGAGAACATACATGCAGGCAAGAGATCCTCTGGCACCATGTACTGGATTTGGTCTGAGAAAATAGGTGAAAGAAGGGTGTATCGTTTTGGAAGGATTCTCTGCTAAGCCATCCTGGGTCTGGGGAAGTTTTTGGCAGTATAGTAACATCACTGCAGCCTCCTGAAGTTTGGTAAATTCAAGCAGCAAGGACTACCCACTAAATTTACTCATCTTTGGCACCTGGTTTGGCACCTAGTTGTACCTGAGCAGGACTATGGGAACCACATGATTCATTTCTGCAGCTTCTGCATCACTGCCTGGGACTTTGTCACACATAATGGCCAGCTGGGACTCTCTGCTGGCACCACACCACAACCTAGAGGTGATACTTCCAGAGTTACAGTGCCATGTGGACTTCAGGCTACATCTTGTGAAACCAATGCTGATTGCAATCGTCAACACCTGGAGCCCAGAGTGGTGCTGAGCTTTGCCTTTGCCTATCTCTCTCCATGAATCTTTAAATCTCCAGGGACTTTGTTAGCGAGGTCCACTTTTGGCTTTTACTGGTCAAAATACCAGCATATTACATTTATTTACCTCTGGGGCTGTACAGGAGTTTAAAAGCACTAAATGCAGCTCATAGTTTGAGTCTCCTTTTTTTTTATTTATAACTGTATTAGTAATTATTATTTAATCCCATTCTTTGCTACCCATGGGACTAGCAATGATGGAGACTTGATTTGATATTTTTAAACCACACACGGTGCTAAAATTCAGATTCGGAGCCTTGTGCAGGACTTGGCCATGTCAGCTATACCTTGTTTAACAAACTGACTCAGTGCGCAGGGTCACCTCTTATCGGTAGCATCTTCTGGTAGAATAAATTTAGGGAATTATCTAGGACAGGTGGATTGTTTTCTTTAGTCAATAGAGAGAAATCTCTGTTGCTGGGGACCCATGCCTGCTACTCTACCAACACAGGCTCTTTGACCCAACTCTGCTGCAAGTGGCATCCCTCAAAGCCTTTGTTCATTGTTTTTCATTTGCCACTTCTGTGTCAGGCTTTTTTATCCTCTTTGAGCATGACATGATCTTTTGTCCATCCAAAAGTTTTCTCTGACCATAAGGGTTCCCATTCCCTTCCTCCCAAATGCTGTATCCATACTCCAGATCTGTACTCTGTGCAGGTTTTGTGACAAGCTGTGCTGCCTCTGAAGGGATGAGGTCATTACTTCATCCCAGGAGAAAGGGCAATGCTCCCTAAATTGAGGTATTTCTGTTTAATTAGGGGAGACACACTACAGCACAGCACTTTCCATTTTATTTCCTGGTGACTTGGACAGGTATTTTTCTCCTCCCTGTATTAACATGCATGAGCTCCATTCTCAGGTGTCCAACAGCTCTGTTTGGACCCTTCTCTCCCAGCCCAGCCTGGCAATGATTATGAGGAGCTAGAGAGCCCTTCCATGATCCATGTCCTAGGGCATCCTTCAACACACCCCATCTTCCGAATGGCATGAGAAATGGGCACACAACATCCTCCCAGCCCACCACCTCTCCTGCCTTACCCCGCTGGAAATGCAGCTACAAGGTGCCCCCGCAGCCCTGACACAACCAAACCCCAGCCCAAAGCCCGACTGGTGACCATGCAGCCACAACATCCACTCCTTTCCTCTAGTCCAAGACTAATTGGGGGTCATAGAGATGGTGGTGTATTTTTTTGTCAGACACCAACTATTTTCTAGGAAAAATAGTTGCATATAGGCCAGTGTCAATAGAGTTCAGATGACTGCTTGGATATATGCAAATTGTACATGAAAATAAAAGCAGATCCAAGCAAGTATGTAAGAGAATAATGAGACAAAGAGTAATTCTTTGCAACAATAGAATGATAACAATAACATAATTTAGAGCATGAATTATTCTAAATGAAATTATTATTCTAAATATAGTTTTGAATAACAGTCTTAAAGAATTTTGCATAAAATGATGAGTGTGACAATGTGCTTTGTAGCCAGCATAGCTGAAAGCAGTTTTTCAGAATGATTTTGGATAAAGGGATTAGAATAAAGAATTCACGTCTACCTGACCCCAGAATAATTTCCCATTTTCACATTTCCCAGACTTTTTGATAAAATACATTAAATTGCCCTGATCAGATCTCTAAGTGGAGGGTTATTCTTTGATAAGCCACTGGGCTGTGCTATTACTCTACATTTTAAGGTTTCATCTCTCACAGACCAGCTTCCAACACATTGTTCAGAAGAATGACTACTGCTTGTGGCAGATTTAAATTGTTCAGTAACTGAAGAATCTGGTCAATAATTAATGCCACAATAGCAAATAATGAGCTGCATTTTAGCTCAGTCACAATTTTTGTTTTCTTTGTGTACCTGTAAATGCGTACAATAAACCAATTACTCTCAGATCAAAATAGTTTTCAGGCACATTAGAAGTATCTAGTGATGCAGATTAGTTGTAATTGAATGCTGCAGTTCAGCTACCACCAGCTTCTTTACAACCAGATGCTCTGTTCTATATTGGCAAATGGAAAATTTAATCCAAATTAAGGAAAAAAAAAAAAAAAAGAGAAGGCTTAGCTTCAGTCTAGATTTTTGTCTGTTTTTTTGTCTATTTTTTTACAGTGTTGTCTCTTGCAGTTGGTCTCAACCAGCCATCATCCAGGTTCATCTCTGTATTGCGCGGCGTGGGTTTTAAAGGTGTTGCTCCAGAAAAGTAAGCAGCAGTCAACATACTAAAATATTAATAATCTTTTAGCCAGAGCAAAGATATCAAGCAGGTGGAAGTATCCCACTCCTCTCTGGCAGCCTCCTTAGTCCTTTTGATGTTCAAGGTTGCACTGTGTATTGCTTTTTTCCTTTTTTTTCCCTATTTTATTTTTTTTTTTTTAATTTTTGGTGATCAAGCTGCAGCTCAACGAGATCAAGATTCCCTGTGTATACTCACTGGGCTGTAACCTTTGTCAGCTACTCAGCCCTGGGTTCTGTTCCAGGATAAATTCCTGGAAATTCTATCCATGATTAACATGAAAGTATGCTTTATCTGCCAATATACTTTCTCCTGTTTCTCTGGTTACCCACAATTTCAATATACTCATGAAATCTTCTTGTTAGACCCTTGCAATGCACCAAATCTGCTTGACTGTGGCAGCATTAAATCAGGAAACAAACTTCACATTCCTGAAATACAGCTTTGAGGACCAGAATGCCTGTGCTATTATTCTGTGTGTTTTATATCGTGACAAGGCTGCTAATCATGGACTGAGATCCCATCATGCACTCACTGTAAAACACAAACCCAGACAGCAATGGCCAAAAACCTGCCAATATCTACGTACCTTATCCAGGCAATTTGTGTTGTGGTTAGTACATCTTCTAGAGGGTCTTCAGGTCAAGGAATTCAAGGAACGACCCATCCTAGGTACTATTTCTACCTAGTCCCCCCATGACATTCAAATAATGTTTGAAAACTTGTTTTTTGCACTGATCAAGCAGCAGAGGTTACGCAGCCACTTGAGGTTCCAAGAGTGTTCCATCTAACATCTCTTGGGAACATTACATTTGCTGTAGTATCTTGCAAATGGCTTTCATTTTAATGCACGGCTTGATCTATAATTAGTTAACAAGTCTCTCTTGAGCCAGCTATGACAATGGTTACTAATTTTTAGCAGCATATTTATAGAACTGGTCACTAAGATATATGTAGTCCCTCATCCTTTTACTGCTGTCCTGGAGCATGTAATTATTTCACTGGATCTAGGGACATAGCTGAAAATAACTCGCTAAATACATTATTAATAACACAGTCACCATTAAAATAAATTTTAAAAATAAGTCATTTACCTTTTTTCTATTAGGAACTTTTATTCCGTTTATATTACACGAGCTCTGAAGAGTGGAATTTGATAATTGGAGCTTTCTTTATAGTTGTTTCCATATTTGGGTTCTCCAGGAATATTACATTCAGGCTGCAAACATACTTCTGAAAGGCAAACAAATGACTGCTCTCTCTATGCTTTTGACTTTTTCCTGATTTCCTTGATTTCCCTGATTTTCCCTGATACTGCTGAAGATTTTTACCTAGGCCTAATTTTGATCCTTGGTGCCAAATGTGGCCTGATAAAATAATGATTTGATGTCTTTTAGACACACATGTTTTGACACATCTTTGAAGTTCTAGAAGTGAGAAGTTGCCTCTGGGCGCAGGTGAGGTGGGCACAGCAGAGCGTCTTTCACCTGAGGGTGGAAGCAGCCTGGTGCAAGGCAGTTTGTGAAACATCCCTCCCTGCAGGGCCAGCTCCCTGCCCTCTGGAGGAGCTGCAGCATCCTTCACTCACTGACATTTGCTTTCACGCTTGCAACAGGATTTTTAGAGGGTTGGCCACACTCACCAAGGGTGTTGTCCCGAGGGACGTGGCTCTTGGAAGTACATCACCCTGAGCTGCCAACGAGAAAGCAGCTTATTATCAAACTACCTCTCTCTCCCAGAAAAGCAAAAAGACTGATTTCTTGCTTTTAATCCTTTTTTCACCCTTTCCTGAAAATAAATTAGATATTTCAGTTGCCACAGGGTCTTCCATCAAGCGCTAATCCTGCCACCAGAAGGACATTGGCTACTTCTAGCCTTTGTTCCCCTTCCTTTCTGTACCAGGACATACACCCAGACGTGGCCTTGCCCTCCAGAAGGCACCTGTTCCCTCTATGACACCACATGGTGACATCCCAAATATCTCAGGCAATCGAGATTCCAGATGATCTACTAATTTCCTGGGAGTAAATATCCTGGTCAATGGTGTAGCAGAAGGTGATGATGAAATAAACTTCTCTCTGAGGCTGATTTCATGGATGACCTGAAAGATGTTGCAGTGAGAGGCAAGAAAAGAGTTTCCAGGCACTTTTTTATGCAACACAGCCAGAGGTGTGCTACTTTCCCCGCAGCTTTCATCCCCAGTGAGTGCTTTCCAATGCCCTTGCCCAAGTGGAAACCTCTCCTCACCTATCCACCTTCTCATAAAACATTAATTCTAACTTGGAAACAAGCTTGAGTAACTCTCATAAACAGAGCCTGTGACAGTGTATTTTGTGAAGAACACACAGTGTGAGTCAGACAAAGCCAGGAAAATGAGGTTTGCAGGAGGACCAAGTACGGGCATAGATGTTGGATGCTTGAAAGAGGACGTCACTGTCAGAGATTCTCCGCTTTAGAGTGCAGCTATCATCTGGAAAGTGTAAAAGTGACATCCTGGTATGCCACATTTATTCCTCCTCCGCAATTTCTATTCCAAATTCACTCAGTCTTCAAGTCAATACCATGTTTTTTGCTCTGACTGCCAGCACAGCTAGCTCAGCCTGCTACCTGAGAATCAAGCTGTGCTCTTTCTGCTTATTAAAACATTGCCAACTGCAAAGCTTCTGGAATCAGACATTAGCTGGCACTGCAGTGGGAGAGGCAGGACATCTGAGCACATCCCAGCTATAGGAATGAGAGAGGGAGAAAAAACCCAATCAATCCTTAAACTCGGCACACGTGCCTCAGGAGGCCCTCAGGAAACACCTACTCACAGCACCTAGGTGCCATTTTTATGCAATTACTCGTCTGACTATCACTACATTTCATGATGGAGCAACTAAGCAGGGAGCCAAATAGCCCCTTACTCAAGTGCCAGCTGTGCTGGATTTCCAAAGGATTGATTATAGAGAGAAAAGGTGAAAAAACATGCAGCCAGGATTTATTTACTATTGACCTGTCATCTTTAAACTGCCTCACCTCCTGCAGCATATAAACCTGGCCAAGGTGTGCTCACTCCTTTTCATACATGGTTTTGTTGCCAAGAGATTTATACAGTATCTTAACTAAGAAATGAAGATTTCTGTGTAAAAGCAGGAAATGAGGAATGACAAGTGAACAAAAGCTTTAAATAGTTCAGAGTTTGTGCTGGATTCAGAAGAGCATCACTAAGTCCACATGCTTATCTGGAGCTCAGCTGACATCCATGAAGTCCTAGTGTCTGCAAAGCAGGCAGGAGCTCTCAGGAGAGCTCTCCAGCATCAGTGCTACTCACCCCATCTGGAAACACTGCAGGCTGGAGTCGTCACTGCTTTGCACCCTGTGCAACCACTCATCTCTGCAGGGACTGAAAGCAGAGAAGGTGCAAAATGCTGGAGGATTACAACACGTCAGCACCTTCTTTCGCACACAGGCACAGAAATGGGTAATGAACTGTTGAGAGCTGCTCAGCCTGGTTCTCATCCCAGAAGTTTTATGGATGTCTAGAAAACACCTGCGTTCCTCAGGGGCAATATGGCTACTGCAGGCAGCAGATGAGCTGCCTGAGACAACTTCCTTGGGTTAAGTTCAAAATACATTGGACTAGAGAGTCTTTTGGGATCTTAATTTCTCCCAGCGGAAGACTGCTCAGCTAAAACAGGTCCACTGCTTGGAAAATCGTAGTTTGATGATCTGGTAACTGTAAATTACCTGCTCTTTTGGTGGCATCCCAAGGAAGGTCAGAGTTTGCACATGGAGAATGTGATCCCTGGCTGCTCACTGAAAACCCTAAAAGCTGTGGCATCACACAAACTGTATCAGCCAGTTACTGGGGTGACTGATGCCTGAATCACAGACTTACAGAAGGGCTGAGCCTGGACAGGACCTCTGGAAGTTATTTGATACAGCTCCTGAGCTCAAGCAGGGCCACCCAGAGCCACTTACCCAGGACTATGTCCAGGTGGCTTTTGAATACCTCCAAGGTTAGAGACTTCACAACCTCCCTGGGTAACCTGTGCCAGTTCTGAGTTGCAGTAAAATGTGTTTCCTGATGTTCAGAGGGAACCTGATGCATTTTAGTTTGTGCCCAGTGCCTCTGGTCCTGTCAATTAAAGAGACTCTGCGTAGCAGCCTGCAGTGAACCAAGCAGAAGGGAACTAATTCCTGAATTTCATTCTAGTGTCCAGCTGAAGTATGCAGCACAGGACAGTCTCTGGCAAAATTCTCTGGTTTGTTCCAGGAAAAAAAGATGTGAGTCTTGCAGTTCATGCTGATCCGTGCTCAGCACCATCAGCCACTTGTGGATGCATCATTTTGTACTGGACATGTCTTTAATTCAAAATGTGTGAAATGTTGCCTTCAGTCAACTTGACAAGCATTTTTCAAGAATTTAGTCTTCAAACTCACAAATCTCAGCAGCAAGTACCACACAATTCTTTACATTTGGGCAGTGAGTAGGACTTACTGCTTTTAATTATTTTTTAACATTTTCTGAGGCCCTGTTCTTTAAATAGCTGCTACAGCTACCCAATTTTCCACCACAATATTGCCAGAGGTTGTTTATCTATTTTAGTTAATGTATTTATGTATTTTTATTATTTAATTGTTTCTTCTCAGCTGAATGGTGGAAGATAATAGCCATGACACAGTGGTACAGTGCTAATTGCAGGCACCAGCCCTGGTGCTGTGTCACAGCAGGCAGAACAGTGACAGTGGCCATCTCCCAGGGTGTGTTGGTGATGGCCCCAGCCTATACCCTCTTTTGGTCTTACAGCTGCCTTCAGTCTTACAGGGAGCTGGGAGCCCCCTTCAGCCATGACAAACCCACACATCTCTTTTCTCCAGGTAGACAGCCCTGGTGTCACCACAGGCAGAACATTGGCAGTGGCCATCTCTGGTGCTGGCCTCCATTTCAGTGGGGTTGGTGACGTGGTTGAGCTTGGACATTTCCTGTCCATCAAGGAGACATGGGTTGGACAGCCTTGACTTGAGGCCGGAAGACCCCCAGTCAGGGAGGCAGGGGCTGCTGGGGGGTGCTGCAGTCTTTGATGTTCCTGTCTTTGACAACAAAATCCCTGAACAGGAGCATAGCTGATGCATGGCATGCACCCACCCTCTCCTTCCTCTACTACCCAGGGAGAATGAAACTTTCTACAAGAACATTGACCTAAAGATAAGGAAACACATTTCTCCCTGGTCTGTACCCCATTATGGTCCTACAGGGAGCTGGAAGCTCTCTACAGCTATGAACACAGGGAACTCCACACCTCTCACTGCCTTTGTACCCCATCACAATCCTACAGGCAGCTGGGAGCTCTCTATAGATGTGAACACAGCAAACTCCACATCACCCACTGTCTTTATACTCCATCACAATCCTACAGGCAGCTGGAAGGCCTTCATAGCCATGGATGAAGGCATCTCCACACTATCCCACCATGCTTGTACTCCATCAAAATCCTACAGGCAGATGGAAGCTCCCCACAGCCATGGGGAAAGGGAGCTCTGCACCACCCACCATCTCTGTGTGAGCCTTACCTCAAAATGAATTTTGAGATTGAAACACATTGGCTATTTCTTTTGGTTTGTGCTGTCATTTTAGGGAAATATTTTGGGACCCTTCCTTTTGCTCAAGTGAACCTCAATATCCTAGGGAAAGATTGACATGTGTTACCAGACAGACCACCTCTCTGACAGCAAGGACTCACTTTGTTGTAGCTCTTGGCACATGTCCCCTTTCAATTTTTGGAAGCAGTCTCCAATCTTTCACCCTTGTTCCAATCCTCCTTTTGAGTACCAGTTTTTGTTACGTCATAGCAAAACTCCTTTTTCTCACATAAGGCCACCATCCCTGCCCTGCCTTTCCAAATAAACAAAAAGCATGACACAAAAGGGAATGACAAAGGAGCATAACAGAAGTCCCATCACTCCATCTCCCCCAACTCATTCCCCTTCAGCTGCAGAAGGACAACAGAACACATTGTTCTGCACTAGAAATGCTGGAAAAAAAGGCAGGCTGGTCTCCCTGTGATGAAAACAGCCACCTTGAAATCCCAAATAGCCAGTGGGGCTGAGATATGCTTTTGAGGACACTGGCAGCTCAGCATGGAGGCTTAGAGTGTGCTGTTTCATCGCAGGCATTTGGGGCATGCAGTGCATTCTTGTATGCACAAATCTCTCACTACTATAGTTTTTTCAAAAATTCATTAAAAAAGCAGAGAAAAAGCAACACTGCAGTGACACCCTTAGGGAGACCTAAGGAGTCCCTTCGGTTTGCACTAGCTGGTTAGACCCTGGTGTGAGGCAGTTTGGTGCAGGAGGAACACCAGTGAGCAGGTAGGCTGAGGAACTCAGCAGTTTCAGGCTGCTTTGACCGCTGCAGCCACCTGACTGTGCCAACGTGCTTGTTTGTCCTATGGTCTGCTGCATTCCTGGCCAGAAAGCCCCTAGGCCCATCCTCTTCTTATAAACTTTGGAAAGTCTGCCTGGAGACAGAAAATGAGCAGGCTGTTTTGTTCTTCTTGCACAAATGCAGACCAGAAATTACTTTCTTGCATGAGCAAGCTCTGGTGTGGAACTGGAGCAACATATCCAGGGGACAACTGTTCCCTGCTACCAGCTCGCAGGGTTTCCAAAAGCAGCAGATTTCCACTTTCCACCACACTGGGCTTTTGAGACACATGGTGTGTCTCAATGCACAAGAGGTCAAGAAGTATTTGCTTGCTAATGAAAGGAGAAAATGAATGGAAAAAATAATTGTGGGGCTGAATAACACATTGAGTAGGTCAGGAGCAAAAGAGGCAGAGGCAAACACAAGCAAACAGAATGACAAAGCTTGAGACACAGGTACCCTGCTGTGGGTCACAGCAGAATCAGCCTCTGGGGATGACTGGAAGTCGTGAGTGGAAATTTAAGTACTGCCTGTACTTCCTGGGCTCTTCACAGGATGGAATGGCACATGAGGAGGACTATGAGCATCCAAACAGCCCTTTCCAGAACCCAACCTTTCTGCTGAAGGCTTAACAAAAAAGACTGAAACAAACAGACAGAACAACACAGCACCAAATGCTGGCACCATCCTGACTGCTGTTATACTCCCTTGCCATGTCGGTGATGGAACACGATATTCACACCAAGCATGCATGTCAGGGTCCTCTCCCCCCAAAGCCATGTCCCTGAGCACTCAACCCAAGTCCAACCGCTGCCCTGGGAAGCAGAGTCACTAGAAGGCAGCAGGACTTGCTGGGCTTGCTGAGTAAGGAGGGTCTGAAGAGTAAGGCCCTCCTTACCCTTCCCCAAATGGTAAATTATGCAGAGTTTGATGTGATTATGCCGGTGTTGAGGACCTCGGTGGATCCCTCCCAGCACTGGCACTGTTGATGTCTGCAAAGGAGGACCAGTGAGAAAGAAAGAGGTGGAGAAGTACATTTGCTGATTGAAATGGTGTTGCTGTGGTGCAGTTGAGGGTCTGGCCTAACCCTTGCAATGAACAGAGTTATTTGAAAATCAGATTCTTTCCTTTGTGGTTTCAGGCACTTCATATATAAAGGTATCTGTCTTCTTATGAAAGAAAGTGAAGATTAATTTGTTAAGTCAAATATTCATGACTCCCAGAGAAGGGAGAGGAAGCCACCTGAAGATCATTTATTACGGGTAAGTAGCTGAGGTTCCTCTGGAGGAAGGTATAACTGCAAATCTGTGACACGGAGGATTTTTGACAAGGGATGAGTCATCTCCTGTCCTTCCTGTCACACACCTGGAATTAAGATCATGGACAGGTGACAGCCCTGTCACACAAAGGCTCATTTTCCATTGATTTCAGCGGCTGCTGTTACAAATTTTGGGGTCAGATTATCCAGAGAAAATCCCAGACTGTCTCTCCAATGGCTGTGATAAGGCACTGTGATAAGGTAGGTGATTAAATGACCTCATGACCTTCTGGGGAAACCCAGGCAACTTTGCAAAGTCAAAAGGACTTTGCTGATCGCCACTGGCCCAACAGCCAGCTTAAGAGTGCTGTCCAGGGGGATTTTCCATTTGGCTTAAACTGGAAAAGTAAACTAATTACGTGAATGAATGTTTCTGGCTGTGACAATATCAACCCTTGGAATGCATGTGGCCAGTGAACTATTAAGTACGGTATATCTTTAGCATCCCAGGGGACAATAACTTACCTTGCGTGACAGCTAATCATCTCTACCGCATCTCTGCCCGCTCAGGCCCTTTCAGAGGAGGTCCACCCACTCGTAATCAGGCCATTCATGCTCAGTCGTGCATGCAGCCTTCTCCAAACAGACACGGTGCCGCTAATCACCACCTCTGCTCTCACTCAGGCTGCCGCGTGGAGTGTGATTCAATACTAAAGGAGCCTGTCTCGTACTGCCTCTCATTTAACGTGGCAGTCCCCTGCTCTGATCATTCACCTGGGGCAGAGTGACCCTGTCACTGCACATGCTGCTCGCTGTGCCCTGGGCTGGCTGCTGTGCAACTGCTTAGGACCAGTCTGAGGGCGGGAAAAATACGGTGCATGGAGGGTGTAGAGTTTTGTAGGTATTGAAGTGTCTTGTGAAAGGAGGGTGCACATGTAGAAATAGACGGTTTTCAAAGATTTGCCTTGAATTCTGATTTTCACAGGTGAGACTTTGGGACTGTCTGGCAGATTGGCTCTTGGCTCAGAGCTGGTCCTGCAGAGCCAGGGCTGATGCCATGCAAAGTCACCTGTATGCCTGCACATCCCAGATTTCTGAGTTGCACAGTGTTCCTTGTGCCAGTGCCTGAAGCAGCCATGATACTTCCAGGGCAAAGAAGACCAGGTCTCCTCCGACAGCATTTTACCAATATTGTTTGTGCCTTCTAGCTCAGGAGGGAGGAAGGATGCAGATATTGTCACCAGAGCTTTAAATAAAATTTCCTTCTTCTTTCATACATTCACGAACCTCTCTTCTTCCCTCTCCACAGCCCATAGCCAGAGCCCTGTTTTTATTTTGAGGGCTAGGAGTCATCTTCTTAACTTTCCATCTTTTATTTTGGGCTGGAGTAAAGTTTTTGTGCAGGACTGGCCATCCTGTCTCTGATAAGCAACTGTAGCTCAGCACCAAGGATCTGTTTCTCAGTCGCTGGACTTTGACAGTGTTACCTGCAATTCCCAAATCTTGTTGGTGACAAAGATAGTAATGTCCTGGAGGGGCTAGTGATATATTTTGATTTTTTCAAAGTTTATCTTAGGTGTTTCTGTTTCAGTGGTCTTCATTTTCCTTAGGCATGTCTATACAGGGAAAATCAGGAAAGTTGACTTAAATTAACTAAAGGCAGGAGTTTAAAGTGAATTAAGTAAATTGCATTAAACCTTCCATTTCACAAGTAAAGTGTCCTTAATATGACTTAGCCTTGGAAGAGAAGTAAACCAAATCAAATCAAAGGCACTTTAATTCTGACAGTTCCCACAAAGGGCTTTAATTAATGCAGTTTAACTAATCCACTTAAAAATTCAGATCAACTTTTCTAAGCAGATTCGTGTAAACAAGCTCTTACAACTGCTCCGCCTGAAATTATTTAGCTTGGTTGGATAATTTTCCCTCAGAAAGTAAATCCACACAATACTAACTCTGGTGGAAGTCCTACTATGGGGGCTTGTATCTGGCTAACTCCGTCAGCTGGAAAAGTTGGATGAATATAAATCCAGGGCAGTTTAGCTCCTTGTGATGCCTCCTAGGTCCAAGCAACTATGCTTCCCTGCCATCACACACCCAGAGAAATGAGTCTGCCTCATCAGCCTAGGAAAGAGAAGATGACAGCACACAGCCCCACATCCCCTCCTCAGTTATCACGGGCATTGGAACATTGGTATAATTTGCATTGTGCTCCAACAAGTCATTACACTGCAGCCAGGCAGGCTGCAATCCAGCTGGGATTTCTTTTTGGTGCATTGAGACCTGCATTAGCACAAAACTCATTTCCTTTCACAGGCCTTAGAATGGTAGAAATTAGGACATGCAATTTTGACTCTTTTTTTCCTTTTCTTTTCTTTTTTTTTTTTTTCTTTTTNNTTTTTTTTTTTTTTTTTTTTTCTCACACACCTTTTATTTGGCCAGGTTTGGTTCTGGCTGGGTCACAGCAAGAGGCATGACTTACAAACAACAAAAATCACAGATAGCATTGGCCAAGGGGAAAAAAAAAGGCTGTTTCAGCCAAAACAGACATTTAGTCAATTTGAAGTGTATCTCATCAGTGTGCACATCAATCTGCCCCATTAAATACTGCGTCCTTTAATTCCCTCCTTTAATTCCTTCTGCCTTTATGAACAATTCCCTTTGTAGCTGAAATGCCTGATGGAGGTAGTGCAGCCTCTTTTTCAGCAGGAATATGGATGTTTGACTTTCTCAATTAACTGAAAGTCCTTCAGCAGGGGGTTCCCTGAGGCACATAGCATTCCTTGGCTAGTGACCCTCATTCCCTGTGCTGCTTTACCCTGGCAGGAACAGGAAAGCACAGACTTTCCACTAGGGTTTCTTCACTTTTCCCAAAACTTGCCAGTCTGACAGCTTGAAACATCATCTGCTTTTTTAGGGGGGAATAATCTGGATATTCAAAGTACTGTTCTCACTGCACAGACCAGCCTGTGCTGTGCTCCTCCTTCTCTCACAACTCTCCTGGATCTTGTTTGATGGTCCCTGCATGCTGACAAGCTGCAATGCCTTGGTCTGGACCAGGGCAGACAACCTGACTGCAGTTACCAGAGCTCTCACTTTCCATCATATTTATTAGGCTGCGTCTTTGTGAAAGAGTTCCTTCAAAATAACTCAGACAACTGCAATGCTCCAGCAGCAGTGTACACAAAATATTCACTGTAAAAAAAGTGTCAGCATCACCTTCACTGGATCAAAAGTCATGTCAGAGAAGATATCAAAGCATTAAAATCTGCTTGCATAAAAAAGCCAAGCGCCTGAAGCCATCCCAAGCACCTTCAAATGATCCGGGAGCTGCACACAGAGCTGCTGTGCGGTGTGGATGGATCAAGGGGTAACACGATTTCCAGCCAAACTCCTTCAGCTGCTGCCATCTTCTTTGGGAGTTGTTTTCAAACTGTGCAAACTTTAACTTTTTTTTGGGAAAAAGCCATTGCAAAGTGTTGGAAATACTGCTCGATTCAAAGTCTCAGTGCCTGTCAGGTGTATATTCCTTTATGGCGGCAAATCAGGAGTTTTCCATCCCATCCGAGTCAGAGATAAAATCTATCAGGGAACTTTTTCCTGCACAGATTTTGTAGGTATGGGAGCAGCTGGCTCTGGGGATGGGTAATGAGGACATAGGCCTACAGCTCAACTCTACAGCTCAAGTGCCACCTGGGCAGGAGGAACCTGCAAGTCACTCTGTCTGATGGGGCTCTCATTTATTCACAGAAACACCTGCCACACACCAGACTCTGAAAAAGCACGATTTTTTTCATTTTTCCCCCTAAAGAATTCACAGTCTAACAGAAAAGTTGCACTTCAGGCATCTTTAAAACAGCTTTCCCATGGAACCAATTTGATTCACTTCATGTGACACAGCACTGAAGGTTGGTGAGTACAGCAGCAAGACAGCCTCTCTCAGCCTTCCTCCTGGAGCCTCTGCCCTCATGGAATAGAGCCGGAATGCAGGGGATGAGGTGAGAACCAGTTTGCTACACGGTCCTGCACTTAATGACCAGCTTGAAAAAAAAAGTAAATGAAACAAAATTCTGTTGTTTGCATTTTTGCAGTTGAATATTTGCATTCTGTCATTTTTCTTCCTCAGATATTAATGCAGCAGGATAATTTGTAGGAAAGCCCAGGGAATCCTGATCCCACAGTCATTCCAGATGTTTTGTGCATAGAGCACAGTGGCTGTGCAGAAGTCTTCCAGTAGTTGGAGCAAAAAGCATCTTCTGCTGCTCCATAATAAAGAAAACATCCTGTGTCTCCTCCTTGCATTATTTATCTGTTCCCAGTAGGACTATGAAGTAGCAGCCCTGTGCAAACGTAAAGGCTGGGAGAGGGGAGACAACTAACTCGTGCCACTTCTGAGGGAGACAGCTATCACCAGTCCTGCCCATTTGTTATCCCCACTAAATCTTCTTCACCCACTAAGGCATTTGAGTGTGTTTCACTCCACAAAAACCCCAGTGTTTCCAGTTTTGGAGATTAAGAATGAAAAAGCGGAATCTAATATTTCTACAAATTTGATTCTTCAGTGCTGTTGGAGAGCAAAAAAGGTGTCAATCACTGCTATTGCATATGATTAATGTTGGTGCATCATTTCTTGGGGATGCAGGTGCCTCCATCACCCTGCCATGCACTATTTCAGTCCTTTCCTATTGTCCTCTGCACCTCCACAAACCCTGACAGCTGCTTCTCTCACTGTTGCAAAGGACAAGGATGAAGTAGTTTATGAACTTCTGAAATGGGGACTCAGCATGTTTTTTCACAGTTTATTTTGTAGCCTGAAGAGTTCTGTCTCTTTGCACTTGCTGTTGGTTTTCCTGCCTGACTGTGCCTTTGGTATCTATCTGATCTACCTTTTGTATCACTCCAAGTTTATCTGTCTGTGCTGAGAGCTCCATTCTCTATTGTATCAGTTTATTTCCCTCTGTGTAAGCACTCATTATAGTCTAATTTCCTCTTATTACTTTAAATTGCTCATCTCTCTACACCAGGTTTTCAACATATTTTATCTGCAATATCAATCTACTACCATTCCTGCTATAGCTGAGACCCTCTGAAAATTTCTTCAAATGTGTAAACTGGGGTTTTGCTTAGCTCTGCCATCATTTTGCAATAGGTTTTTTTTCTTTTTAAAGAAACAAAGCTGATAGTCATACTGTTATTTTTGATAAATCTCGTATAAAAGAATGTGGATTTTTGCACGTGTCAATAATAGGAACAGCATGCCTGATAATCCCATTGCTGATATCCTATCTTCTATTCAGCATTGCTAGTCAATAGGCAAAGACAAACTGCTGAGGAGAGTTACACTGTTGGAAAGCCTAATTTTGAATTTCAGACCCTGAAGTCTAAATTCTATTTGATATTATTTATGAGATCTTATTATGTGCCTTACAAATGTACAGATTATGGCCAGTCATTAATGAAAACCAAACCTTTACTTAATCCATGAATAGTTGGCTGAATGGTGATACCTGGATTTTGGGGCATTCAATATTTATTATTTTTCCATATTAATAAAGATAGCAGTCCAATCTCAGACTGAGAGCAGCATAAAATAACTCTGCCATGAATAAAGCAAATATAAGCAGTTCCCAAACAGCCTTGAATTTGGGATTACTCACTGAAAATTTTTAATAAGTCTGACTATGTTCAGAAATTTTTATGTCGGAACATATGCACTTTCACAAGTCATGCATACACATTTAACTTATTATTGTCTTTTAAAAGAACTTAATAAAAACAGTTTCAGTTAGTAATCCTCCTAAAAAAACCCTCCTTATGGATATCTATGGAGAGAAAAATGATTAATTGAGTAAAAATTTTGGAAGATGGGGGAAGTCATGTTTGCACAATCAGAAATTGTACTGTCTGGTTCCAGGGAGTAGGTATTGTAGGGAAAAATCTTGACAGGATCTTTGTATTGGTCTGATTAGGCAGTATATTTTTTGGGTCAACCTAAAATAAGCTGTTATCTTTTTTCTGTGTTTTCAAAAGCTTTCATTTAGATTTGAATGGGTGTTTTGTTCAACCTGAAACAAATCATTTTGCTTGGAGGCCTTTTTTTTTTTTTTAAAGAAAAAAAGAAACCTAGAGCTATAAAAGCAAGGACGTAGAAACAGTGCAAATTTGAGGTGATCTGAGACAGCTGTCTTCAGATCTCTACTTGATCAGAGACATTTAAAACCAACTCCAAATGTGGATTATGGAGGAAATAATGCCAGTCTGTTCACTTTGGTGAGTGGCTTCTCAATGGGTAAAATTTCTCCTCCTGGCTGCCTTCCAGTGGATACTGAGTCAGGAGTGAGATCCGGAGAGCTGCACTCAAGAGGAGCCTGCAGCCAGGTGCAAGGGAGTCATCTGCAAGTGGGAAAATGGGGATGTAGAGCTCTGTTCTGGCTGAGGTTGGGAGGTCAACCAGAGAAAGGGGAGAGCATCAGTGATCCCACAGCAACTCTCAATGATTTTTCATGGTCCGTTGTGGGGAAAAGCAAAATACTTGGGAAATCTGAAACAAAATATCACTCCTCTGAGTGAAACTAGCTCAGCTTTTGGCTTGCTCTGACTCACTCTACTCAACTCAAATTTCTAAATGCTTTTGCATCAAATCGGAAGTGTCTCTGAAAATGCATGTCCACCTTCAAACCTGTCTTGTCCACTCCTGATCCCTCTCTGTCCATTCTGTGGTAATGTCTGGCTGTTTCAATGTTCTGTTTTGGCACTTCCCCATTTTTTTCTTTTTTCAGCAACCTCAGAAGAAAAAGGAGATAAAGATGGAGCCCTGTGGAGACTCCCACTCTAATTCATGGCCAAGACAGGGCTCCCTGTGTGTAGCCCAGCCAAATGGCTGAGTTACCATTTCCTTGTGAGCCTCAATCAGACCCCATCCACCCCTACAGGGTGGGATAACATGAACAAAAGGCTTGGATGCTGCTCAGGCAAGTGGGAGAGGATATTTCCTTCCACTTCTCTAAGCTGTGGGACAGCTGGGAGCCAGGAGCCTGAGGCTTGTGCTCCAACACACAAGCACCACAGGCACACTGGAGCTCTACAGCACAACTCCTGGGGGTGGCAGCTCCTCCACAGGCAGCACCTTCTGTGCTTCAGAGAAGGGGATGGGAGATCAGCACCAACCACCTGGAAGGGCAGTGCCTATTTCTTCTTCCCTTGGGTGAAGTCAAATACTGTCCCGATGTCCTTGGCTTTAGTCACTCTAAAGGGAGAGCCCCTGACCCTCCTGGTGGGTGATTTGCCACTGCCCCTTCCCACATCTGTTTGAAGAATGATAGGAGGGGGTCACTCTGCACCTCAAGCTGAGTCTCTGCAGATCAGTGGAGCAGGGGTAAAATCCTGTGAGGAGCTTTCTTCCCTTCTCTTCCCTTAGATTTGGATAACTCTGAATAATGAATGCAGCATTTACAAGCTGGTGGAATTAAGCAGCATTCAGCTTAATTAGGGTGTTGATTATTCAGGGAAGAAATCAACGTGTCAATCAGGTATGTGGTGTGGGAGAAGGTAGGCAAAGACTTACCTGCAGACAGCAAGGCAAGGATCCATGTGCCTCTTTGGGCAGCCTGACATGCCCACAGCCAGGCAAAGCTTTCCCCTGCGCTTGCACAGACCTCTGAAGTGGCTTTTTACAGCACTGTTTGTCAGCATTCAGGAGCTTCCTGCTCGGTCCCAAGTTAAGATTTACTATTCATATTACCATATCACTTAAGCATCTTGCACTGGCTGAGCTGGGAGTCACCTGGGCCATAAAGATGATCCCACAGTAAGCTTAGTGAAGTAAACTGAAAAGGTTAGGCTGAGTTTATCTCTTTCTTGTGTGCATTAAGGAAACGAGGCTGTGGTATTTACCATCTTCCAGCTGAGCAGTTGTGACCTTGGAGGCATGTCAGGTTGATAGGAACAGGAAAATTCCATTTCCTGCATGAGTCTGAATGGCAGGCAAAGCCCCAAAAGCTTATTGCCAAACATATATAGATTTTCTCCATATTTATGGATTCCCGGGTCTCATTTCCTAGTGATTGAGTGTGTCATAAGGCCTTAGGTAAGTTCTTTCTCCCTCCTGCACCTTACTTCCCCAAAAGGTAAATTGCTGATAATGGTGGAATTTGTAGAATGATTAAGCAGCTAAAGACAAATGGAAATATTAAGTATGAAAATCTCATGTGTAAGCTTTTGGGGAGGCAGAGGCTTAGCCTCTCTGAGTAAAACATCTGTTTGATGGGATCCTGAGGCAGGACTAAATACTGGAGTATTTGAAATGAAGGTGCCTGTTCCCAGACTTCATCTCTCCTTTTTCCTTCCAGGATTTTACTGTTTTTCTCCACATCATAAGTTCTCTTTTTATCTCCTCAAGCTCTTGTGCCTTTTGATTTTCCTCAACGGTTTTGCATGAGCTTTCAGCTTTCTGCCGATCTGTTGTTTTTAGCCTCAGAGGTCAGTTTTTTGTCCCTGGCACATGCTTAAATTTTTGAAGATTTAAAGCTCATGAGAGCAGCCCTGATGGCACTGGTAGAAATACTCAGGTTCCCATGTAAGGCATAAATTTAAGAGCCTTGTTGAATAGATTTAAATCTGGTATAATGCCACAGAAGTAGGACAAGTTTTCTGGATTTATACTGGGTGTTTGGAAGCAGAATTGGGACTTAGTCTTAATTTATTTCATTAGAAGCACCTCTAACACCTTGATAGATAGGTCCTCTGTTGTATAAATGCAGTTAATGGGGATTATTAGAAATTTCATATATACTGTATTTTTGAAGGTTTTCTGTCAAGTATTGCAGTTGTAGTAGGAATTGCAGAAAGCACCGTGTCCCCATGGTACATTAAATGCAGCACTTCCCAGTGGCAGTAAATGTTCCAGCTTAATCAAAAAGATCACATTTCTTTCTATTACTACCTGCCCAGAGAAACTAGAATAACTTTTGGCCAAGGAATACATTAGTTTAAATCTTAGATTTCAAAATGAAATTACACGAAGTCCTGCAGATATGATTCATATGTCCCCCATTACTTCCAATCTCTTCCTTTTTCTCCTTCTCACTTGAATTTGTGTGAGAACTGCAATGCTGACACTGGTCGGGGGCTAGGCAGGGGCAGGCACGGCATCCAGGCATCCCTCTTCCCGACCCATCCCTCTTCCCAACCTATCCCTCTTCCCGTCAGAGGTCGTTTAGCTCAACCATTCGTGTGAATTGTCTGCTCAGCCAGAGCAACTCTTGTACTTCCTGCAAATCATTCTGAAGCAGCCACAGCTTTAGATCTAAATCACAATGCTCTGCCCTTTGCAAGGCTCGTGGAGAGAGTTCTGTGGGCACTTCAGTCTCTCCCCAACCCAGTGGCTGCAGGAGGATCTTTTTGTCAGTTGTGCCTCTCCCTGCTGTGATGTGTGAGTGTCCCAGTTTGGAGAAGTGGCATAACACTGGTACCTACCCACTGCACACGCCTGTCATGAAGATTTATGAAGTGATATTTTCAAGGAGTAAAGCATTATTTAAGCCAGGTGCTGTGATCTATTGATAACAAATGGGATAAACATTGGGTAGTTAAATATTTAAAGCACAGTCTTTGGAACTGGGACATCTGTGGCCTTTTCCAGCTCTGCTAATGCCTTCCTGCCTGTCCCTGGACAAGACACATCCCAATCCCTGCCACTCCTCTCCCCCCAGATTTTATATAATGCATCTATTTATTTGTGAACTCTTCTGGTGAACAGTGCTCTGACAGGTGCTGGTGGAAAGTCCAGTACAGCAGGTTCTGGGTGCTCGTGAGACCCTCAGGATCCTCTTTGGATGGAAGATTTTACCCCAGCATGAAGGTAAGGATGGAAAGTTGCTCTTCCACCAGTCACCTTCAGTTTTATTTCAACTTTAAGCTTTCTTGTTATTATCGGTTCCCAATATTGCATCCACTGTGTAGCTTGGGTGCCAGGGCGTTTAGGGTGTCACTGTGTCATGGCTCTAGGAAACATCTGACTAAAGGCAGTGGGAACTGTATTAGTGCAATGTCCTGAGACAGAGAAGATGGCTGAGAATAGATAATTTATGCAACCTTTCTGCTTTTAAACTCTGATGTGATGATTAGAAAACAAACATACATTCCTGTAATTTTGTCAATAAACTTCTTCACTCTTTAAGAGAAACCTGATGTTCACTTTTCTTCCTGTTTTGTACATTTCACCTTATTTCAGAGCTAAAGCATACATATAAATATAGCAAGGTTCCTGACCCTTTTGTATCATAGCAAAATATTCATAGAACAAAATTGCTGCAGGTGTTCCCCAGAATGGTTCATACAACAGAGTAGTGTACATGGATCCTGTCAAACTGGTCATTAGCCCAAACCCCAGCTATGAGAGTTCACTGGCTGACTCCTCCTGGTTTATGTGATTCCTGGTTATAGATCTTGAGATCTGTCACATCTGTAGTGGAACCTCCTACTTGTCCATGTAAAATGTCCTCTTTCAGTTATTTACTCATGGAAGTATGTTCGTTGTCCTGAAAGTACATCTTAGCCTGGTGTGTACTTATTTGGCTGTGATCCAGTGAAATATTCAGCACAGACATCTTTTATAAATCATATCCAGTGTACTCCCATGTATTCTTTGAAGGACCACAACACAGAGTACACTTTGTCCCTGGATTTTTGGTACCAGCTTCTGACTCAACTCCAATGTACATATTTTGTAATGGAGGACCTTTTTGCTGCAGTACTTAATGTTCGGTGAGAGTTTAATCAAGAAACATGAGCAATTGGCATTAACATTCACTTCTGAGCAAGAGAACAGCTTTGATAGCATCTATACTCATCAGACATTTCGTTCCAAACACTGTTCATTACAGCCAGCACTCTTTGTATTGGCTTCTACTTTGTAAATACAGCACAGATTCTGGTCGGCACGGGAGCAGGCCTTGAACAAACTCTCTGTGGTTACACAGAAAGAAGAAGTTTTAACTGTGGAAAAGAAACAAGTGGAATGTTACTGTTACTTTAAGAAAATTTCTAAGTCGTGTGCAACACAACAGAAAGACCTGCAATGACACGACGCAAGATTTATTTACTGGCTGCCTAACTGGAATGAATAGGATTGATTTTGCTCACATTCTGAAATGAATCCCTGGAAAAGCTCAAGCTTTGACTTGGGAGGCCTGATAAAAGTTTTTTGGGTTGCACTTATGGAACCAGACCCACAATGTGCAGTGAAGGGACATTAGCCATGCCAGGATTAGATGGGAGGGAAACAAACAGGTCTCTGTGCTTTGCACTTCTGTCTGCTTATGTAAAAACTCTAAACAGCAAATGGATACTGAACCCCAAAAATGGCTATAACACCATGTCTGCACCACACCCATTGTCCTCCTACCACTGGAATTAGTACAGGTGAGAGATACTTAAGCACCTTACAGTTTCTGTTTACTTTTTAAATGCATGTGAAATACAGAAATAGCTAATAAATATTCATGATAAGATTTCCTCTTTCTCCTGTGGAAATGAAGAACATAGAGTGTTATGGTTACAATGCCAGGGGGTGGAGTTTTGCATAAACATCCATGATGGGGGACGTGGTTTCAGCAGGAAAGACCAGGGGCTGGAAGTGGGAAGGGAGCCATCCTGCCTGGTTCTTTTGGGGAAGAAGGTATTGGGAGCAGCCAAGTTCAGTTTTCGTGTTGGTTGTCAAAACCAGCACAACAGAGTAATGCTGATTTTCAGGTAGCTTATAAAATAACAATGTTGTATTACTGCGGTGTCTAAAATGGCCCTAAGGCAGAAGTTAGGAAATGTGTTCTGTGCCAATTCACCCCTACACTCTCTGATTAAATTTGCACCCAAATTAAGTAGTACAAAGTCTCAAATTGTTTAATGAGTTGACTTGACAAATAGATAAGTTTGGGGGTTTTTTAGCAGTTACCCTGAAAATGGGAGGAAGCAGAAGCCCCGAATTTTGTATCTCTCAGTAGAAACAGTCTGGGGATCTTGTTTTACTGTTCTATGATACTTTACACCAGCACAGCTTTAAAGCCCTTCTGAGGGAACGTGCCACCTATTATTTCAAGTAATGCTAACTAAGCTCATGTCGAGTGAAGCACAAAAACATCAGTTGCTTTATGCCAGTGTTTGAGAATAATGTGCCTATGCAAGGACTCTTGGATCGCAGTTGCCTGCTGTGACCATCTGACCTGAATTTTTGCTCATTGCTGTATCCTGCAGGGTGATCTGCAGTAGCCAAATCATTTCAAAGAGCTTTAGGCCCATGGCTTCCTGGGTATGGTACAGAGAAGAGCCAGAAAAATATTAGTAACCACTGCTCCTTTAAATAACCTCCATTTGAGAACTGCCACCCTGGCTATTATCTAACACAGGACTGGTCAAGTTAGGCTCTTCATCCAGCACATAGCACTGCAACTCCTGAAACTTGGCTTTGCTTGGTTTTGCCCAAAATCTATTCACCCTGAGCTAAACATAAAATTTGTCAGGATGAAGAATATAGTAGTAGAGTGCCCTGGGACAACAGTTTCCCAGTCACCATTCCATAGATAAAATGTTTTTGTTCTTACCAGCCTTACATTCTTCATGCTTGTATCCCAGGAAAAAGGCTTAGATATAATCAGTCCATCTTTCTCCTTGTCTGAAGTCAAGGCTGATCTGGGAGCCTGGCTCAACCTGTGAGCCCTTCCCCCAAAGAGCCCCCTTCCCTACAGGAGAAGGTGCTGCCAAATCTCACCTCTTATTTTCTCAGGTCATGCCATCTCATGCCACCTCAGGTGCCATGAGGCATTTGTGGGATAATACTTGCACTACAGCTCCTCTTGATGCTGTTTTCCTGTTGCTCAGCAGCAGCACGGAAGGAATTACAGCCCACTGGACAGACACTTATAGGTGTTTGTGGCTATAGTCTCCTTTCCTTTGACATGTTCCAAACCTCACTTTTCTTCTTAGCAAGTAGTAAGAGCTTGGCACAGCTGTTGCTGTCACTTCCTACTAGCAACAACAAAACATGGTTGCTCTAGCCACTCAACTTCCATTTCTCATTGCCTCTTTCCTTCATTTTCTCTACTCTACTACTCTTGTGCTTTGTTTTCTTCTTTCTTAGAGATTCAGTAGGATCTTATGCTGGAGTAACAACTGCCCCTCAGAAGCACTCCAAGCCTGTAGCTCTGGTCCTTGCAGAACATGGAGGGAGAAGTCTGTCAGGGATAGAAAGTGAGGGAGCTGAGCTAAAGCAGGAGGGTGATACAGGCCTGATGGACCAGAAGAAAGAATGAGCTCAAGGAAAGAGTGTGAAGGCAGAACACAGGGGAAATGATAGAGATAAGAGCATAATTATGGGCAGGAAGAAGCTACACAAGGCCTTACAGAATTAGAAATACGATGAAAAGAGTTAAGGACTGACAGTAAATAGATACACAATCTGATTGGCAATGGATCAGGAACTTTAGCTGAAACACTGTGAATGTTAAGGAGAGGAGGAAAACAGGCAGCAGAGAGTTTGCAGCAATCCAGTTAGCCAGAAGGGACCTTGACTCAGCTCTTCAGACCTCAGCAGCTACTGGAATGAGGTGGGATGATCATGAGAACAGGCTTTCTTGGGGAATTTGTGAGGTTTTCCAGATGGAAATAGCATAGAGAAACCTTTGCACAGCAGATTTATGTCACCGCCGGCTTTGCCCCTGGCTGGAAATGCAAGGCAGAGTGAAAATAAGTATTTCTTTTCCTCCAGCAATCCTCAATCATTGAAATATCGAGTGGGTCTGTGAGTTTGGTTTAATCAATGCTGCTCTGGTCAAACTTGTCACTTATAGACAAAAATACAAGTTTGCTGAAGAGAAAACAAGACCAGAAAAAATAACACTACTGACAATGACCTTTGAGCAAAAGCGAATTTTGTTTCTGTTACACTCCTATATCTTAAACCTCCTAGATCCAAGCTCACAACAGCAGAGTTCACAATAAAGAGTTTGAATAAATGACTTGATTTGTCAGAAGTTTAGAGCACTGACTTCCAATGAAAGTGGTGGAAACATCAAGTACCAAGTTTCTTCCAAAACAAGTTAATTAGTTGTGACACTTTTTCTGATCCCATGTCTTTAACCTGTCTCCTGTCACATCTTGGACCTTTTGGCTTGGTTTCCTGGTAGAGAAACAGTGGATGACCACAAGTCTGGTGTGTTCCAAGTGTTTTGTCATGGGATCTGGGAAAAAATTGTCCCAAAACCATGCAGAATTTTTTTTTTAATGTGCTGAGGGGAATAACCTTAAGAAAAAAGAAATCCTCTGTTTATTCATGGAGCTTATTCTAAACAGAAAAAGCAGTGAAGGATATGTGGTGTAGCTGAAACTAATTATAATACAGTGCATCTTTCCAAGATTAAACAGTGGCTCATACTAAAAAAAGATAGTCTTAAATATTTTGTGAAACCATACTGTCTGCTGATACTTTCCCTGAGTGCCATGGTGGATATTGAACTCTGGGAATATGACTCTGACAAAGTAAGCATAGGCTTTTGTTTTGTTTTATTCTGTTTTGGTTTTTTTTTAAATACTGAATTGTTGCAGAATGGATAAAGGAAAGTGAGCATGGAACAGCTTGTGGCCGAGGAGATGGGGAAACAGCGTAGTCAGTTAGTTTAAGGATGTAAACCGAAGGACACTGTGTCCTTCACGAGGGAGCTATACAATAACAATATGTTTTTTAGTCAGGTAGGAATGCAGAAGGAGGATGGGAAACGGGAATGTTGGCACTAGCAAAAGGGAAACAAAAAAGGGGGGTTGACTTGCAAAAGCACACCAATAGCACGCTTGGGTTACAGAATATGCATGGGCACATTATGGGGCTTATATTAAGGCATGTAACTGATCAATAAACGAAGCTCCTTGCTAACTCATACTGAGTTGTCTGAGTTATCCCTCCGCAACACTGAATAGCTTCATTTTGGCTACAAGAACCAAATTTAAGAGATGGAGAAATACTGCTTACTAGCATGATAACCTTGTGTGGCAGCAGACTCATGATAAATATGCTATAGATCTAGAAGTTCAGTCTGATACACAGTCTGGACCAAAGGGTTCTCTCGCAGTGTAATGATCTATTGTATTGCCCAGCCAACTGGAGTGGCATTAAAATGAATTATACCAGGCTCCTGGTTTGGAAATTGTCTAGTCCATTATGTTTTAAGTACAGATTTCTTAAAGGCCAGGAGGAACCTTGGAGAGAGAGAATGAATTGGAAACAAATTGTAACCCTGACATTCTGCCCTCTCTTCTCTCCTCTCCTTGCCATTTTTGGCAATTAGAGCATTATTTCCTCTTTTCCGTCAAGGACTGGTAGGGTTTGAAAAATGCTTTCATTCATTTTCCTTGTTGTGATTTGCAGAAAGGGATTAAAAGTGTTGTTTATCCTTCCATGCCTACACAGCTGTGTCTGTGCAGCCTTTTTCCTGTTACATGTCATTTGCTGGTTTGCTGATGAGGTTTCATAAAGTCAGCATAAGAGAGGAACCAATGGGCTAAATCCTTCGTATTTTACAACTCTTTCATGGTGCCACAAACCACGATTGTTCAACCAGATCTATGTTCACACATTTCTGTGTATTCATAATAATCACATTTCTGCCTGTTCTTGTCCTTCCAGCTGACTAGTGTGCGAGAAGGTCTCCACGGTATTGAATTAATTCTCAGGTTACTAGGCAAAGAAATTTTCTTTTGGTTTTTCTTATTTTCCTTTAATCTCTGCTAATTTTAAATACCCTACTGATTATTTTGTACACTGTTAGTTGTGTAGCTGCTACAGCTTCTGTATTTCTGCTGTAATTAGAAAAGTTTTCAGCACCACTATAAATATTCAAGGCGCATTCTCTGGTAATAGCTCATGCTTTCATGATATCAGATAGGATGACTCCCAGAAAGACAGTCTGATTTTGGCTTATCCAAGACATCTAGTAGGAAAATGCAATTTTGATCCCTTGCAGCCTATCTAACCCTGCAAACCCTGATCATTCAGACACAGAGCACACATACAGGTCTGAGTGGCACTGTGTGAGTTCAGCAATTCACAGCATTGTGTGGCTGCCATCAGTCTCCTCATCTGCCCCTCACCTTCATTTGGGAACTGAGCTCTATCAAGCACTCACTTTGCATTTTGATCTCTCTGGCCTTCAGTAAAGTGTGCAATTCAGTATGATACCCAGATAGACCATGTGCTAGTCATGGATGAGTGACCCTCAATCCTGAATGTGCAGAATTGCTTATTGAGTCTAAAGGTGAAGGAGTCTCGCATCTGTTTCACCTTAATTCATATACAGTTGACTTTGGATGCACTAGTCAGGTACCCAGGAAGGATGCTGAGGTCACCATGGCTGTGATTTTGCATGAAATCCTTAAAACTGCATTCCTAATTTTGGATTGTGATGCCTTAGTCACCTACAAGAAATTAGATTTTATACAATCATAGCTTGGTTGCTTATTTTGACAGATGCCAAAAATATTGGTACAAGTACCCTTTTCTAATAGCTCATATTGCAGTCTGCACCATTGGCTCTGGTTCTCACATGGTTTATGTAAACTTTTCAGTGTGCAACCCCTATGAAGAGATGATCAATTTGTGTAATTTAATAATTACAAAAAAACCATAGTTCAGATTTTTCAAGTGTCATGGGCAGCTGCTGATGGATCTACCAGCATAGAGTATCTGTCCATGCCCTCCCAAGGCTCTCTTGGAACTGCTCAGTGATGTTAAGCACTTAAACAGCAGGGATTTTTTGGGAACAGTCCAGCTCGCTCTGGTATTAGGAACCATTTAGCAAATGGTGATAACTAATTTAATTAGGATCAGATGCTGATGCCATTTGTGAAGATGATGCCGTATGGACACAACCCACTGTTCTTTGGCTCTGAAGCATCTTTCTCTGATTTTTGGACTGCCATGAGATACAAGCACTAACACATTGACAGTAATGCACTGTAAATGGTTGGAGTACTCAGATATTTGTCATTCAACCAAGGTATTTTATCTACTCAGTTGTCAGATGCCATCAAGACTAGCAGTTTTATATTTCTTCAAAGAACTCATTCCTCAAATGACTGTCTCAAAGTAATCAATGTTCTGAAATTCTTGTCACTTACTGTGCAATTTACACGTTAGGTCTAATTTACACACTTTGAGTGCTCAGAAGATTGGTCTGCAGTGATAGTATATGTCTACTTCTTGTCAGTCAATAGAGAGGGGTTCTGACTAATTGCTGGTGTTTTTCTGCTGTTGTGGATTATGCCTACATGTTCTATGGAGCATGACTTCCATCTTCTGTCAGTTTGGGAAAAATATCCTCACTCAATAAATTGCTTTACAGGTCAAGAAAATCCTGTTTGTATTTCTTGCATCCTACAATTTGCACAGTTTCCAACTAAGCTCGGAAGCTCCTTGCCACAGGATAATGCAGATACTGAAAGTTTCTATAGTGTTTAGAAGATATTATATTATTTAATGGGATCTGTTTTATTTCCTTCTCTCCATCTAGCAATGGTGCTGGTGACAGAGGCCTAACACAGATTATCGTACCTATTTTTGTCAGTCCTGGCTGAAGTCATTTTCAATCACAGACTAGATCCAAAGTATGCACATGACCATATTTCTATCACTCCCCACATCAGGGCTTGTGTTGAAGCACCAGTTGACTCAGTAGCTGTTAAGTTTACTGCCAGTGCCTCACATTTGACCACAATCAAAAGTGACCATTCTCATTCTGTCTGGTGGCATAAAGAGAGAAGTAACAGAAATGCTGCTGACACGTCTAGGTAGACTTCTGATGTCCCCTAGTGACAATGATAACAGGATCAGGATTAACTAAAACCCTACTATTTTTCTCGCATGTTTTTTCCTCTGTTCAGGTTCATTCTTAGTGACCTGGCTGTTTATCCCCTTACATTTTGCTTGTGGATGTAGCACCTGGCATTTACATTTATCACACAGCTGGATGATGATTTCTTGTTTGACAGCTGAGGGGCCTTCAGCATTTGCAGATATTATTGTCAGTGCTGGTCCTGATAGGAGGCCTTTTATAGATAACTGACAGCTTGAACATCTAGGCACATCTTTAGCTGTGATATTAGGTATTTAGCAGGATTTGTGGATTCACAGAATCTGACAGGGATAGCAATGTAAGCATTTCTGCTGGGGTCCTGTTATATATGAATATCTATGAAGAATATTCAATTTTCTATTCTCTACATGGCTGCTACAGGTAATGCCAGAGTGAGAAAAGGGACTGAGTTCTAAATGTTACCTCATTGCTGCATCTCTGCTTTAAAACATTCTTGTTGAGATACTGTAAAATTGAAATCCCATGAAATCTTGTTGTCTCTGTTTGAAATGGAGGAAGAATTAAGAGAATCTATGCATAAGACTGAGACAGATCTGACTCCCTGCAAATAGATTTTTAACCAAGAATTCTTTCTTATTTTATTAACCAACTGAGACTATATCTATTGTGTGACTGAATCAATGCCTTGTTATTTCAAATTTGTAAATGCCCCACTCTGGTCCTCCAAGGAGTTCTCCAGCAAAGTTATGAGAGACAGTTTTACAAGCTCTACTTCCATGGCACATTTTTTCCAATGTTTTCCTCATCAAGAAGCAACAAAAGATAAAAAAAATACCTTTAATCTGCTTGTTTCTCAAACATTCCCCCATGGTTCTGTGAACACAGAAAGAGAGATCTGTCCAGAAGTGCAGGAGTTGAAACCATTCATAATGCTTCTCAGGATAGTTGTTTTTTTGATTATTATGTAGAGAAACAGACAGCAGTCATAATCTCTAAGTCTTGGGCAGAGACTCCTCATTATTTTGTTGCTGAGATTCTTTAGAAGAGGGGCCAGGTTTCTGCCATGTGTCACTTGCTGCTGGAGGACTGATGAAAGCTGGTGGCATTTGGCTCTAGCTCTGAGATTTTGCTAGATGGGTTTTAGTTTCTGAACAAGAACTCTTTCTCTCGACATTTAATGCTTAGTTGAGAAAGGTTTGCTGTTATAAAATTGGGACACTATGAGTACGATCCAAGAAAGAGCAGCTTAGATAACAACCATCAATGAGCAGGAATCCATCTGTATTTACAGAACATGTAAATACTGTGAGAGCATAACGTGGCTCAAAAGGATTGAGGAGAAACTGAGGCAATAAAGTATTAGATAAGAGTAGGGGTCTACAAAACATATTCCATGGAATCCCACATCCACATTTGGAGAATCATTCTCCTTTTTCCAATCAGAGTTTCCAGGCTCACCAATTTTCAGGACATGTGGTTTAATAACAAAGCCCAGTGTTTGTGTTTCGGAGTTTTTTTGTTTGTGGTTTTTTTTGTTTGTTTGGGGTTTTTTGTTGGGTTTTGGGTTTTTGTTTGTTTATTTGTTTTGTTTGTTGTTTGTGTGGGTTTTTGTTTGTTTGTTTATTTGTTTTTTGGGTTTTTTTTAAAAATAAGCAACCTGCAAGGGTTTTTTAATAATAAAACCAGTGCTTAGCCTCAGTCAGAGAGCAAAGCTCTCACTCTGTGGCAAGTTGCTCAAATCTACAGGAAAATGAACTCCTGCCCTAAGCAGCAGGGGACAACAGGTATGAGCTAAAGAAGCAGGGAGGGTTGATTGCTGAGCAGGAGCAAATGATGCAAAGACAGCAAAGGGATGCTTTGATTTTTAAAATAAATCTGGGTTTAAGTCTTTCCAGGTGAACAGCACTACCCTAGTAAAATAAAACAGAAAACTGCAGTGCTTAGCCCTGGAACATGAGAGATGTACCAACCAAATCCCTAATGTCCACAGCAAGCAAGAAATGGCAATAACTTTCTAGCAATGAGTCCAGGATGCTGCTGTCAAAAACACTGATGACATTTGATGCAGCAAATGAGACTGGAAGGAAAATTCAGTCAACATTTGCCCTGGGGCTTCTGACAAGTAGATGCAAACTGATGGTCATCAGGATCCTCTGCCAGTGGAAGAACATGTCTTAGGACATGTTGAAATTGAGTTATTGTTGGCTAAATTGAATTGCAAGAAATTAGTGTGTGTGTGTTGTGTGTGCAGTCCTTTGAACTGAAAGAGCAG
Organism: Pomatostomus ruficeps; assembly: GCA_013400735.1. Taxonomy (NCBI): domain Eukaryota; kingdom Metazoa; phylum Chordata; class Aves; order Passeriformes; family Timaliidae; genus Pomatostomus; species Pomatostomus ruficeps. Next base: position 50,286 of record VYZT01035283.1, read on the forward strand.
ATACCCTGCAAGCAGAAAGGAATGCAAACCTGTGATGTTTCTAGGCAGGCAGTGCCTGGTATTTGGGAACTGGGACCTATGATTTTCCCTACCAAGCTGAAGAGCTTAGGGTTAGAAAGGAAAACATGATCTAGTGAACATGGGGAGATGTGAATATTCTAGAAAATTTTTGAGTGCTGTGAATAGAAGCCTTAGGAAGGAAGTGCCTCCACTTTCCAAGTATTTGTTCCTGTTCCAAAACAGAGTTCCTGTAAGAGCTGTGAATTAGAAAAACAGGCAGCTGTGGCACTTCTCTTACAGAACAGCCACATAAAGTTCTACAGACTCCAAACTGTACAAACTATTTCATTTTTAGTTCTAAAAAGTGTATTTAATCTTTGCTTTTATAAAGCTTTCAAATCTTGTTTTGGAGCTTTGTTAAACTGGGATTTATTGGTGATACAACATCAGGAAACTTGCAAAGCTCTTTTATTTTTCTGAGCAATTGTTTAAGGGTAAAAGCCTGCAAAGGCAAGTATCATTATTTTTTGTTGCTGTCTGTATATGAACTAGAAATTCGAAATCAGATTTCGATCCAATATACATATATATATATATATACACACATGCATATATTTATAGATTTGTAGATATAAAATTTATGTGAAGACCTCTTCCTCTACCTGATGAATGGTGATTTTACAATAATAGATTTAGACCTGAATGAAAAAATATTACCTCTATTTTTTCTCTTTATTTAGAGGAATACAACTGAGTTCAGTAGAAGTTACCTCTGATTAAAGCTAGTGAGTGTACCAGAACAACCTTTATATATTGAAGTATAGAATAGCAAGCTGAAATCACCTAAACAAGTTTACTGTTCAAGCTAGGATTTAGAAGTCCTGAAAATCCTATTTATGTAATTTTTATTTCCCTTTAACCCCTTGGCAATAGCTTGTGGGACTCCTGCCATAAGCACTAATGAATTTTGCATTGAATTCTGACTCTTGGCATTTAGGGCTTAATAAAATCTTCTTTTCCTTTATCTGGAAGATTCTTTTTCTGCTAATTGGTGTCAACATCATTCAAGATCAGAAGTGCAACAACACTAGTTTAAAGGCCTTTTGCTCATCTGCCTTATACCCCAAGTAATATGGAGCTGTGGTCAGCTTACACATAAAAGTGGCAATAAATGTCCTTTCACTGTAAAATGCACAAAATTCTTAGAAACTTTGAAAAATGGTCCTGTTGCTGTAAATTAAAAGCTGCTTTCAGAGAACTGTCAGTTACACAAGTGGCATTTTGAGTGAGTGGGGCTGGGCTAAATACTTTTCGTAGCCTTAGAAGAGCTTACTCTAGACCTCCAAAACTGTGGATGACACTGTGGAGTTTTTCTTTAGAGGAAGCTCTTCTGGAGGATGAGAGCTGGGTCACAGCTCCATGAATTTGCATGCCTAGTATCATAAGCACCTTTGGGAGAACTTTCATTGTTTATGCAGGTTCAATGCATCATTAAAACGGGTGGCCAGGGTAGGGTTGGAAGTATGGTTGCTGGTGGGAAGCACCTTGCTTCCATGAGAGGTGACTGCCCCTTGCTCTGTGCAAGTCTGGAGACCTTGGGTCCTACTGAATTTGGGTTTGCCCAGGTCAGAAGCAAGATCCAGGCAATCAAGGACTCCAGGTAAGTCCCTGCAGTGGATGTTTGGTGCTGCACAGTGCATTGTATATGTTGGTGAGACAGTGGCTCCGGGGACAGTGAGCTCCCCCCATCCCTGCAGGAACTGGTAGAAGGGTGTAGCAGCCCATCAAATTCAGTTGTAGGATTGCAATGACTGCTCCTCCTGACTGTTGAGAGATTTGGAATACTGCTATTTGTCTAGACAAGCCATGAAAGCATCACGTCTAAGGTAAAAACAGCACAAGGAGGGCTGCCCATTACACACAGGCTCCTCCTGAGCTCTGATCCTCTCCTGCCTGTCCTGCAACAAGCGACACAGAATTGTGCCACCTTACAGTGGCAAGGAACCACAGCCTCTATCCCCGACAGTAACAAGGGGTAGGTGTGTGTGAGCACAAAGGCCACACCAAGGGCTGGAGGAGTGACTGGGAAAGGTGGCTTGTGAGGAATGGCCTTTAGTGTTAACCAAAACCAGTGTGGTGACCCCAGCTTGGGGATCCCCACCTCCAGCACTCTTAGGATGCGTATGGAGTTGAGATGGCACATGGAGATCCCAATGGCACTGTAGGCCAGAACAGAAAGCTCTGTTGAAGAGTCTGGTTCTGTCCTCCGAGACACAATGTATTGATTAGTAAATGTAACTGAAGAAAAAGATTTTTCTACACAGGGAGTCAAAGACACACAGTAAAAAGTGTAATTATTTTCCTCAAAGAAAGGGTAAATGACGTGCAGGACATTTCCTGTCTTTTCCATGGCTGAGCTGGGGAAAAGTACTTTCATACACAGAAGCAGTATGAGACTGCAGTCAGTGCTGACAGAGGATCAGGGACAACAAGCAGCAATTTCCAGTCTTCCCATGATACCTTGTGGCTCACGCTGCTGCACAGCTCGTTGAGCTGGAGCATTAGAGTAGCTTCATCTTGTTGCCCAGTGGAGCCTAAAATGAAAAGTGGGGAGCTTCATGGTACTTGCTTTGTTAGGTGCTACAGTGCCCATAAAGGAAGAATACGCAAGGGAAGGACAAGCAGGTACATGGAGTCATAGGATCATTTAGGTTGGAAAAGATCCTTAGGTTATCGAGTCCAACTGTTAACCAAGCACTGCAAAGTCCACCACTAAACCATGTCGCCAAGTGCCACATCTGTATGTCTTTTAAATATCTCCAGGGATGGTGACTCGAGCACTTCCCTGAGTAGTCTATTCAAGTGTTTGACAACCTGTGGTGAAGAAAAGTTTCCTAATACCAATCTAAACCACCCATGGCACAACTTAAGGCCATTTCGTTCTGTCTTATCACTTGTTACTTGGTAAAATAGAGTCTGATCCCACCTGGCCACACTCTCCTGTCAGGGAGCTGTAGACAGTGATAAGGTCTCCACAGAGCATTCTTTTCTCCGGGCTAAACAGCCCCAGCTCCCTCCACTGCCCCTCATAAGTCTTGTGCTCCAGACCCTTCCCCAGTTTCATTGCCCTTCCCTGGACCTGCTCCAGCCCTTCAATGTCCTTCCTGAGCTGAGGGGCCCAAAACTGGACACTCGAGGTGTGGCCTCCTCAGTGCCCAGCACCGAGGGACAATCACTGTCCTGCTCCTGCTGGCCACACTATTGCTTGCTATGATGCCACTGGGCTTCTTGGCCCTCTTGCCCACTTGGGCTCATGCCGGCTCATATTTGGCTATTGTTGGCCAGCAGCCCCAGGGCCTTTCCTGCTGGGAGATTTCCAGCCACTCTGCCCTCAGCCTGGAGCACTGCAGGGCCTTGTTGGGACACAAGGGCAGGACCCAGCACTTGGCCTTATTGAACCTTGTACAATTGGTCTCCTTCCATTGATCCAATCTTTCCAGATCCCTCTGCAGAGCCCTCCTAGCCTCTAGCAGATTGACATTCCCACTCAACGTGCTGTTGTCTGCAAATTTACTGACAGTACACTCGCTCCCCTCACCCACATGATCAGCGAAGATATTGAACAGGACTGGGCCCGATACTGATCCCTGGGGGACACCACCAGTGACCAACTGGATGCAGCACCAGCACTCTCTGGGCCCAGCTATCCAGGCAGTTCTTGACTCAGCAAAGAGTGCACCTGCCCAAGCTGTGGGGTTTTGACTTTTCCAGGAGAATGGCCTGGAATGCCATTTTGACACTACTTCATCACACAGTGCAGTACAAGGCTGTGGCTGGTCAATAGAGCAATGGCAAATCTCTTGGTGTCCCGCAGACCATTGTGCATTTTGAGTAATAGCTGCCTGGGGAGCAGGTTAATGCCAGGCACAGGCTCTGTTTGCTGTAACTCACGTGAATAGCTATGAACAGAAAGGCTGAACGTTGCGATGACAACACATCAATAAGCAAAGCCACTTTCCCCACCTTTTGACATGAATTACCTGCCTTGGATACTGCACTATAATCAGCACTTGCATCACCAGGAGGAAAATAAAGGCCAGTATGACCTTCTGGAGCAATAGGACCTGTTTTCCTGGACTGATGAGAGAGTCATTAGTCTGAAAATTTACTTGGACTGTCAGTAACCTGCTCACTGTGTGATGCAGTGCCTTGGCTGAGCCACACCTCTGTGTTTAATTTATCCCTTTTGCACAGGGTGAGTTCTTTAGGAACTGTTAATGTTTCTGCAGGCATGATGGCTGGACAGCCTGCAGCATACAAGGACAGCACACAGACTTTGTGCAGAATCCAACGTGAGCTCTTTGGGGTGGATCACTGGGGTACAGAGGCAGAGAACTGGGAGAAGTACTTTTGCTGGGATTTCCAGCAACCCTCCTGACTCACCTGTCTGTGTGTGCCCCTGGTACTGAGGAAGGAAGCAGCTACAAAAGCAGTGGGACTGATTGTGCATTAGAGGGGCTCTCCTATCAACAACAAAACAGACTGTTTTGTCTCTATTCACCTTCTAGACAGACCAGGGCAGTCCTTAATGCTGGTCTTAGCTATTTCCCTCTTCATTTCACACATATTTCAAGCAAACAGGGATGACAAAAGCATGCAATTTATTGCAACACACAGTGCTGGTAATTTTGCAGGATCTGAGGCCAGCTGAACAATATGCTGCTGACCTTAAATTGCTCATTCCCCTTTGCTGTTAAGTAAAAGAATAAATCAATGGGTAATTCCTTCTCTCACCATACCTCCTCTCCCTCCTCCTTTTTTAAAGCCAGACATCAGTCCTTTTTATTTAGACATGACAATGCAACTAGTGCAAAGAAAATCTCACTACCCAACCAATTTAGTTTCTTTTATAGTGTTAATTAGGTGTGCTTAGTGCCTTTCTGAGAAAGGCAGGATGCTAACCTTAGAAACTCAGATAATCCTATTGTCAAACATATTTGTTTAATAAAATAGGTTTGTTTTCTTTTTCTTAGGAGGACTTTGCTTAAAGGATTTAGCTTCTCCCTAAGACCCAGACTAACCAGGGGTTGCTGGATGCTGGGGTATGTTGCGGGCCAATGATTGCAGAATTACCTGCTGTTGTCTTGTCTAAGCAGTGTGTGCAGCTGCAGCATAGCACAGCTTCTTGAGGAGCTGAGAAAGATGTAAAACAGTTTTAATCCTTTGTAGTCCTTACCTGAAGTTATTGAATAGCACGTTAATAGAACAAAATGGGGAAGGCTCTTTTTTAATACACGCAAAATATGAACAAGGTGCTCCTGCTGCTGTTGAACGTGTTCTTTGGTAAGTGCAACTTAATTTAGATTTGGGAGTAGCTCAGAGCAACTAGTTCCTTCTTTCATTTCTACACATACAGCTTCTGAATTGGAGTCTGGATTGCAGTGCACCTTCAGTGCTTCAAAGAAGTGAAATGGCACACACGGAAAGGGACTGGATAACAGCAAAAAGTCACGTCATATAAGTCTGAAGTTTCCCATGAGCTAATGGATGCAATATTCTTTGTGAATATGTATAGACACATCTGTTTAGATATGGGGTTTTTTTACAGTATCATGACAACACTGAGCCTGGCAGCACCTGTGAAATGGGAGCCTGAAGTGTGTTTGTTTCCTCCTCTCTCCTGCCCCAGGCAGTGAGGCTGTTCCATGTCCTGCCTGGCTTGCTGTGCACAGGACAAACGGAGCATAGGCAGGCAGGCACTTTATCTGAGCTGTCCATATGGGAGCAGAATTAGGATTTCCTACCAGCACAGAAAACCATTCTAATAGTAAGAAATAAGCCATAAGAATTAAATTATAAATATATATGCTGCCCTTAGGGGATATCAGTTTGTATCACATACTATCCATAACCATTCCCTTTTGTGCTGTTGGGCAGGAGAGGCCAGTTAAGCTGTTCTGTGGCAAATGAACTGTTAATATCTGAGGCACCCTATAACAGGAAGAGGCATGAGGGCATTATGTCAATTTATTGTACCGCGATGAAATATGAACTGCAGCAAAAATAGGGAAAAATCTGTTTCAGTGAACAATCACATTTTGGAATTTTCTCAGTGGTAGAAATTTAATAAAACAACTGGAAGTCATCAGGAAATAAATTATTTTCTGACTAGGGAAAAAGGTTGTGGACTTGTTCAGAAAAGGTGAATATCATTCTCATCTCTGTTTCAGATAAGCCATGTCACAGGGGCCAGTCATGATTTGGTTTCTCAACAGGCTGTTTCTTTCAGGGCTAGTTAGGCCTTTGATTTCACTTGGTATGGAAGTACCTGTGGTCTTCTGAGCCTGTTATCTTGCAAGATGAACAATCAACAATAAAAATGAATAAAAAAAAGAGTGCCAAAAGACCAATTCTGTGGAGCACAGAGCCACAAGGTCAGTTGTCCTTGATAGGCAGTTGGCTATGAATTGCCACTGCTGATTAATGCAAAGCATTGCAGTGACAATGTTTTCTGCCACAGAATCATAGAATGACCTGGGTTAGAAGGTACCTTAAAGATCAACTGGTTCCAACACCCCTGCCAAGGGACACCTTTCATTTGGCCAGGTTGCTCAGAGCCCCTTCCAGCCTGGCCTTGAACTTCCAGGGGTAGGGCATACACAACTTCCCTGGGAAACCTGTGCCGGGGCCTCACCACCCCCACAGGAAAGAATTTCTGCCTAATATCTGTCACTTCATTCTCCTACATGGTCTTCTGCAGAAACTAATTTTACAGAACCAACATCCAGCATTTTATTTGTTTTAAATTTATCTACTATGAAGTTCCCCTTCACTCCCCTCTTTAGTGGTTTTCCCCCTCCTACTATGAGACAGAGTGAGTAATAAGAAACCATTCAGGTTTTGCTGGTTTAAGATTTGTCATCCTGTGCTTTATGACTTAGAATTAGTCTTGCTAGGAAAATAAGCCACTGGGAATAGAGACTTATTCTTTGTTCAGACTGACAGCAGGATAGACAGGTGTCATCTCATGATGACATTCAAAGGTGGACAAGCACCACGAGTGAGGGAATTCAGTCTGGTGTAATCAGTGTCAAACCTTATGAAGACTATTTTTGTCAACTTTATTTATTCCTGTGAGACATTGCTTTATAATAATAGGAAGATTGTCATTTAAATGGTTATGGGGTGTGGGTGGTTGAATTATTCATTCTTTATGGAAGGCAGACTCTCCATCGAAATCCTAAAGTGGCTGACCTGCAATATCTTCTCTCTTCCCTTCCCACCTGCTGTGCCCTGAAATATGACAAGAATACTATGGCTCCTTCAATTAATCTGCAGGGATGGGAAATTAGCACCTTTCCCTTTTATTTAAGGAAGATGCTTCACCCCTGAGACTTTTGCAGAGACACCTGAGTTGGTCATCTTTCCGAGCTTTCATTTTATTAAGAAACAATGAGCAGCATTTTGCAGCCAGCCTATGTAAAAAATGCTGAAGTTTATTGTAGCATGAATCTCTAAACCACTGAAATAAAGACTTGTGTGGGCAATTTGCAATAACTTCCACTATTTAAATGCAAATGTGCATACAGAGCTTTGTTCTAGAGATCAATCATTTGATACACCTTGGTTCCTGTTCCTGCCCTTAAATACCTGAGATTCCTTCTGAGATGCACATTCTTAAAAAAACCCAACCAAACAAAACCAAAACAACAAAAAACCCCAACAATAACAGAAACCACAGCTGAAAAAAACCAATAACCAACCCACTAACCCCCTCCCCAGGTTGTACATCTAATGTCAATATTCCCTGTGCAGCATCTGTGAAAATGTGTTTCATCCAGGCTGGTCCCTCACTTTATCCAAGTGGCCATTAGGCCAGCAGCTGCTGCTGGAGCAGAGAGGCACATATAGGGGAGTATACTGCCCATGGCATGCCAAATGCATTTGCCACAGCAGCAGGCCTCTTTATTTCTCTGTCTCTTCCTCTAGAAACCTTGAATGTGTTTAAATATTAAAGCTGGACACATCTTAGTGTATCCCCTGTAGAGTCTTTCATTGAAAATATCCAAAATCCAATAAAATCAGCTGGTCCTTTTGATGTTTGTAAAGTGGTTGCTCACTGAGGTGGCTGTGCTGGGAGCACAAAATCAGACTCCCGTAAAGATATCTACAGAGTATTTCCTATAGTGCTGATAATTGTAATCTCCTTGCTGAGTATTCCATTCTGCTCTCTAGCATATCCTTTATTTAAATAAAAGGATATTTAGGAGGATTTGTTTGCTTTATTTCTACTTCAATGTAGCATTGATTTTCTTTGTGTCTTAGAGAAATCCCTTAACCAAAAAATACCTTGAGGTTACAGAAATCTATTAATTTCCTAGGCAAAACTGTTGATAGTGCTGTCCAAAACAGAACTGTTTCATCTGTACTAAGAAGGGAAAGTGGTCGCTGTGTCAACAGGGTGAAAACTCAGCAATTCTAGCATTTGGGGATTTTTTTGCCTTAAAAATGCTTTTCCATTTGTATCTCTCTATAAAAACACATGGAAAAGGACAACAGACTTCCAGGTACTTTTCATGATCACAGACCCAAGCACAGCTGGGAAAAACAGCAACTTCCAAGCTCTTTAGGATTAAGTTAACATGCAAAATAAGCTTATGTGCTTTACTTTACACAGCAAACCCTTTTGATGCTCTCAAATCAAGACTGGTAAAATATGAGGTCAAATGCCCAGCTCCTGCAGAAATATTTATACTTCCTTTTAATTTTCACATCAGGCACCAGTGCTATTCATGAAGATTAAAAATGGGAGTCAGAAGACAATAGAGGTTCTCAGCCAAATTAGTATTGTCTGTCAGAAAGAACAGACTCTTTCAGCAGCCGCCACATTAACCATTGGCCTCAGTCAGTTTTCCATTGAGTAGCAGGCACTTTTCCAATTTTCTAATACATACTATTGCCTTGGCAAGGAGTAAATGGGATCTTGTGCCAGGACACTTGTATCTAGAGCATACTTTGACTCCTTGCTGTGTTTGCAGAAATTCCAGGTACACATCATTAATCACAAAGCCTGTCCGAGTCTTGAATTATTTAATACAATACTGGAGCGGTTTTGAATTATTTAAAGGAATATGCGAAAGGTTCTCTGTGATATACATGCAGAGATTATTAAGAACCTTGCTAAACAGACTTAAATTGCCAGAATCTAATATCAGCTCCCCATGTTCCACAGCCCTAACTCAAGGAGGGAAAGAAACAAAATACTGCTGTCCAATAGCCTCTTGCTTTACCTTAAAATTTACTGCAACTGTTATAAATAAGTGATATGGTTTTAATGTATCTCATTGGAAGCTGCTCAAAACATGACAGACAAAAACGTCCAGCACATTGTAATTTGATATTAGTGAAGAATGGCAAAGCCAGGAGGTTTATCTGATCCTCCTGATCCTGTGAACAGGCAGATATAACATGGGGACAGATCAAGTGCCTTGATATCTCTCTTTTTTTTTTTTTGTTTTTGGAGACACCAGGAATGAAAGAGCAACTTCTATAACAAGCCTAGTAGTTCTTCAAGATCCATTAAAAGTGAAAAACATTACTTGTATCCACTTGAGAAGATCATTCAGCTCCTTAGTTACACCCAGAACAAGTGGGCCACAGCCAGATCAGTACAAAGGGTGCTCCAGGAATCAGATAGCTGGGCTGGATATCAAAATGCGACTTCAGCTTAGCCTCATAAGCAGTTCAACCCACATTTAAACAATGACTTTTCAGCCATGAGCTTATTTTTTGAGTTATGGTTATGTTTTCCCATTGAAATGGTCCTCACACTCATTACAAAGATGGGCTGGGAGACACATCCCAAACCCTAGAGAAGGGAGAAGTGGCAGCTGAGTAATTCTCACTTCAAGAGAATCAGTTCCTGCACCCTTCCTCTTCCTTCTCTTACAGATCCATTTGCTAGGAAAGATGGGGACCAGCTCCTTAAAGGCCCTTGAGGACAGATGTTTATAGAATTAGGACCCTACAGAAGTGAGCATGCCAGGTGACCCCAATCTGAGCTGCTCTCTCAGTCTGACAATGCCTTCAGGCACATTAGCAGATACACTCCAGTTATTTTCTTGAAACTTTCCATCCCAGCCAAGCAGGTGAACTGAAATTTCCTAAATAGTTTCCCCTTCAGCTTGACACAGCAAAGATGAGATTCTCCTCCAGTCACAGCATTGCAGAGCTGCAGCTCTTTGTGCAACTGTGCCTGTATATCCTTTAACCTGGCCCAACAGGGACATGGACATTAAAGAGTCATTTTCAATACGAATATTATTTTCTCTCTGGTTCTAAGTAATTTATCTCTGAAAAAAAGCCCAGTCAGTTTTCCCTGAAAGGTACATAGCATTTCCCCATTGTTAACCTTAAAATACTGCAATTAAATGGTGAAGAAGGGCAGAAGAGGGATTACTGACATGTATTTTTTTTAGCCAAGTAATCACAATGGAAGCATTCACCTTTCCACTCATTTTGAGATGGCCATGAACTTATTATATAGCCAACTCTAACACACCAGGATAATATATGACTGTGAATCATCTTAGTTTATCCATTCAGCTTGCCCTGTGAGTTTACAAGGGCTGAAAATCTATTTGCTTTTCACCTCGTTTAGCCTTGATTTAAAGGTATGACAGGAAATAAGTGGATGCCATACTTCAGTGTCTCTCTGCATGGAGTAAAGCCTCTCATACATTGTTGATGATGATTCTGCCCCAGTATGGACATGGGGGTATGACCCCATGTGCATAAGGGACAAATACTCAGCTCTGTGCCTGACAACAAGGCAGACACAAAACATTCAGGATTTTGCCCACTCCTTGTCCAGTGGTTTGATTATTGGAGAAATGAGAGTCAGGCAGTCCCACTGCATCTCCACCCCAAGTGCTCCTGGCACTGTGCAAGGCATCAGGAGGCCCTGACCTACCAGGAACTTGAATTTCTATGTCTGTGAAAGGTTTAGAATATCCTGGGACAGACAAGAACCAAGAACATCTTGGGGCAGCTCTTCTTCCTGGTGTATTGTGCTTGCACTGGTGCAGAGCACGTCTAGTTTTGTTATTTATTTGATAATGTCATGTAGAGAAGGTGCTCTCTTCCCCCCTGCAACTCCCCAAGCTTTGCTGACCAGGTGGTTTTTGCCCTGTACACTTTTCTGTCAGTCATTTGGCACTACATCCTCTTTATTTCATCCAAAAGCACAACATAAAAGTTGGCCAACCAGCGCCTTGTCTATCCTGAAGGCAATGTTATCACACCACAGGCACAGCTGACTTTTATTTCTTTCTTTCCTTTTTCAGTTTTGCCCATAATCTTTAATTTAAGAAATTTTAAAACCAGAGGACAAGTCCACTTGTTGTCACTTTATGTTTTGACTGGTGAAAAAGGCCTTTATGAATACATTATTTTTATTTCATGGACATCCATTCTCATCACTTGTTTCCTTTGAAATCAGTTTTGTGTTTGTAGAACTTAAGAGCTGTGTACTTAATCTTAACATCCCTACAAAGATTTTCAATCAGACATTTATGTTAATCCAGAGTCAACAATATCTACCATAAAATTATTTTAAGGGTAATGTAGATTTTCAAAGGCAACGTATTTTTAGTTCATATTTTCCTTAACTTCTGGGTAATTTTAATTGTCTGCTTTTTTGAAAGAAATGTGTTTGGTTTTTTATGCAACATTATTCTTCCCACACAGCATTCTTTGATGTACACAAAACCAATAATACAGAGATAACCATCTTGTGCCATTATCATGGCACTTCAAGACTTCTTTGAATTATTTGTGGTGCTGTAAGGATTTGAAGACTCTCAGTTTGTATATGAGCATCTTTCATTTAATTCAGACAGAACTATTTCTGTTTATTAAACACTTTCAATACGATGGCACTATCACAAAGAAGCAAAAGGCTTCCCAGCTTTTATTGTAACTACAAATTTTGTATTCTGCTGCAGCTCAGGATTTGTTTTGCAGCATGACTTCCTTTGTAAAGTGAAATATTTAGGGTGAAATTCTGACATCTTAGTCACATCCTGCAGTAACAACTTTCTCCACCGAAATCAATAAGACTACTCAAGAAGAGTTACATAATATGTTTGAGGTGTGTAGGATCTGATCCCTCAGAATTTAGCTGCTTTCTTTTCCTTTTAGCCTGCTTGACCAAGCTGGAGGAGAATAGCCATAAACCAGCACTTCGGCCCATGTGAAAATGCTGCTGGTACCTGGAGAGCAGGATTCAAAACCACAGTATAGCCCCTGGAAAGTGAAAGATGGAGAAATGGAAAGGGAAATAATTACAGTAAAAAACCCAATTTAGTTATCAACAATCTGCAAAATCCAAATGAAGCAATTATTTTGTTGAAAAGTAAGTAAGAAAATTGCACTGCAATCAATTGCACAGTGTCATTCAAAACGGAAAAAGATTGTTAGGGTGAGAAGTCTGACAAAGTTATGGGAACCTGCAGCTTTAACTTGATTGTTTATTAATGACAAAGGTATTTTAGGATAGAAATGTTAACAGGCACACTTACCTGCCTCAGCTGATGAGTTTCTATTATGGTTTTGCCCAAAGCAAATGTGCTGAGAAAAGAGACTACACACTGAACCTGTAGATACTGGCAGTGCTGATGTCCCTCAAGGATCTTTCTTTAACTTTCACTCTTTAACTCTCTGCTCTTATGCCTGAACGATTTTCTCCATAAAATCACAGCACTTCCTCTGCAAGGTGTGGTATCCTGAATCCAGTCAGCCTCGCAGACCACATGTCCCAGAGACCAAAAATCCACAGCAGAGTGGCAGAATTCCTCAGGCCACTCTCAGTGTATGCATTCACAGGCAATTGTAGCAATATTTTGTCCTTCTGTTCTTTTCTCAGATGAGCTGGAAGGATGAAAAAAGTGGTTAAGAGACCTGAATGGAAAGGATGTGGTGACAGCCTGTTCACTTGAAGATATACTGAAAGAAATAAGCCATGGATCCCTTAATTTAACTTTATTTATTTATCTTTTTGTTATTATTTTAATGGGGACATGTCACATTATTAATGCAGTGGGAGAGAAAACTTGCAAACTCCAGCAGACAACTGGGTATAGGGTTGCACGGTAGTGTGCTTGATTTTGCAATATGGATGTGACAGATGGAAGAGCTACTGCAGGCCATGTGTGTATTCCTTTGGTAGAGAGAACAGGAATGTTTGAAACATTCATAGGCACATAACATTTAGCCATCTCTCCTAACCTTAATCAGGCTGGGTTTAGTCTGCAGGAGGGGATTAGAGGAGTTCTGATCCCTCCTGACCAGGCTGATTGCCCTGATAAGCTCATATTTCCCACTTAACTGCCTGTTCATCTCAGTGGTCTCAACACCAGGATTAAGCAGTTTTGTTTTGGTAGTAAAGCCCCTGATACAGCTGTGGTTGATGACTGTGTCTATTAAGCCAGGTTACAATGTAAATAAATAATGCTGAGCTGTAAAATTGTGACTGACAACACAAAAGCTGATGAAATGGGAATGTTTTTGTCTTTAGGAATTAGCACAAGAAAGTTGGGGATGTGCATCAAGTTGATGTCGTTAGACTTCTACAAACAGCTTGAGTTCCATGTGGCAGGATCCTGGGATTGTAATTAAGATCAATGACTTGTCATTTTAATGAATATGGATCCAAATCACACTGGGAAATTTAGCTTGTTGTGTCTCAGTGCTCCAGTTTCCTTTACAGAAAGCAGGGAAGATAAAACTTCCTTTTTCCAATTCTTCATTTCTTCTTTTCCAGTGAGCACATCAGGGCAAGAGTGTGTTTGTTCAGCACCTACATCAGTAATGACCTGGATTTGGACACAGTTTAGATGAAGTTGCAAAGAGAATCATGAAAACAGACTTGCTTTTCAGTTTCTTGGTTATGTATTGGTACAAATTTAATACAACCAAGCTGTGCTATAGAAGTGAGGCTTCTGATTTTGATCAGAATCCAGAAACAGAGAGTTGTGATAAGAAGTGATTAGTAGAGGACAGATTAATTGTACTCTGGGAGTGTTTTGACCAGCACTTGTTCAAATTCCAAGCAAGGATTTTGTCAGTACTTTTTTAACCTGGACTAATTAATCTACCCCTTTCTGGAAAATTCAGTGTATTGTGTCATTCAGCATAAGGGAACAGAAGTGTTTTCCATGATCTATATAATAATCAGCGTTTTCACCAGTTTATCTTGCCTTTCACACAGTAAAAATGTGCATTCCCAAGCTGCCAGATGTTTACACTTCCGAGTAGGTGAAATGTAGTAGAAAAGGATGTCATTTTGATGACTCTCTTTATAGCATATTCCTACTAGTGCTCATTCGAGAATCTGGGATGACAGTAGTAAATAACACTTAGTACTCCTATAGCACAGTACATGTTCAAAATTAAATTTTAGTAGTGGTAGGTTTAGAGATCTCTGAAAAAGTGAACATGTATCAAAGAGAGAAAGTTAAACCTTGACTGTGATAAAACCGTGTCAAGCCAAAAAGTGTTCCCTGGTGAGTGACTCTTTCTCATCTAGAAAAAGAATAAAAAATGCTTCAGTGAGTAGGTAAAATTAGATTCTTAAATGGACTCCAGGGAAATTATTGTGGGGGAAAAGGTAATTGTTTAATTTCTCACTACAGATAAAACTTAACTTCTAATTTGGGTAAATCCTGAAATTCAAGAGAGACCTTGGAAAAATTTAATAGTTATTATACTTAACTAGAAAAATTAAGATACTTGCAATCCAACCTGTCATTACAGAACTGTTGAGGTAATACAGAAAGGTGGAGGACTTAATAGCTTTCTCTTCCTGATATTTTCGAACAGACTGAGATTTCACATTGGTGGTGCCTTGGTCTGAAGGCCATAGTCATTAGAGCTCTAACATTGTAGTTTTGATGAAATACAGGTAGTGTTTGAGTCAAAGTCGTTGTATGTCACTTAAAGTAAAAGTTCAAAGAAAAAACCCCATGCCATCAATATTTTGGTTGTTTAAATGTGTTGATATTGTGCCATAGTAAAGACCATTTACTTGTGTTCCCTAACCTACTCGTCCTGCCATAAGATACTGGATGCCAGACATAAAATATTTCTCCCCACACCATGCAGAGCAAAACTCTGGTGTATGACCTGCCAACATAGAGAAAAATGAGTTGTAAACCAGTGGAATAAACATAACATGTTAAATATACATTTTGGAACATAAGGGATGAAAAGATAAATATTAAAAGTCATCCCAATAATAGCAATACATAAAATATCTGATGATTCTCTGAGTATTTTTAGAAAGCAGTGCATTGCTGCGGTATGCAACTGAAATATCACCCAGTGAGACTTCAGCATAATTAAGCAATGATTAATCAATACTTAACTAAAGAAATTAAGCTCAGGAGAAACAATTAATTGAAGTTAAGTGAACTTTGACAGCTCATATTAAACTAAGGCTCTAATTAACAAAAGCATTGTGCATCCTCTAAATGGAGGGATGTGCAGGCTTCAGGTGCTAAGGATGGGGTGAGTGTAACTCTGCAGATCTCTTGATGAGGAAGAGTCACTGATGGAGAGCTTCATTTCAAGGCTTTGAAAAGGGAAGGTGATTTTTCTTAGGGTGCCCATGATGCTGTTTGGTGACTTCACTCTGAGTTCTGGCAGTTCAGGTGGCTCTCTGGAGGAACAAACACAGAGCCCCCTGGCTCTTATAATTTAGGACCAAGCTGCTGGATGGGGGGGGAGGGGGGGGGGAACGACGGACTGCTGTAATGTCTGTGACATTACCAGACTCCACGGAACCAGGGGGCTTTGGCCTTTTGCATCACTTGGAGCTCCACAGCCCAATTTCCTGCAGGAGTTGTGGCTGTGGAGAGCCCTGGCAGGAGCAGCTGTCCCCAAAGCACTGCAGCCCAGGGAAGGGCTGGGACAGGGAAATGGGGAAGGAACAGTCTGGGGGACCTGGGAGTGCCCGACTGTGACAGAATTTTCTCCTTCTCATGTCTCTCTCCTCTCTGTTCTTGTGTTTATATATTCCCCCAAAGTAACTTTCACTTTTAGTGTTGGTGAATGCCATCATCTGCAGGCACAGTTTATAAACCCTTGGACATGTGAGAGCATCTCAATATCTTTTCTGCAAAGCTTTCTCATGAAACCACAGTCGGGATACCTGATCCAATGCTTTTGAAAAGATTGATCTCTTACCTGAAGAACAAGCCTGGTGGAGGGAAGGAGAAGAATACAGGGAAGAGCTCTAAGTTACCACTGCTGTCTCTCAGGAAACACAATGACCACTGGTTCTGTTTACAGTAGCCAAGCCATGTCCAACAAACCCAGGCTGATGATGAGTAAAGGTCAGAAAGTGGGGTTAGAGCCTAATCCCAGCCTCAGCTCACCTAAGAGAACTATCCCTCTAGAGAGCAGGCCCTTTGCTTATTTTCAGAGGCACTGGAGAGTGGTACAAGGCTGAGATGAGGGAAAAAGAAAAAAGAGATATGATTGGCTAGTGGCTTAATTGCTCTGTTAATTGCTTTGCCTCTGGTGCTCCCATCCCTGCAGAGAAAGTGCCTGAGGGTTATCTCAGCTGTGTGAGTTTCCCTCAGTGATGAGCAATTATCTCCCAGGCAGAGACTACCAAATGTGGCTGTCACAAGATAGCTACATTCGGAATGATGGATGGGCACAAAAGAAGACAAACTTCATTCCCAGAACTCAAATTAGGAGCTGGCATATCCTCATCTATGTGGATTTGGCCTGACTTTGTAACAGCACGAATGTCAAGATGTACCTCACCAAAGGTTGAGGTCCTGAGCCCAACTTCACTGCTGGAGCCCATTTGAAAATCCTTGTTGTATGTTTACAGGTCTGATTTTCCTTTAGTTGAGGCCTCTACAGGATTAGTGTGGCCATGGATGGAAGTGTTCTGGATGCTTTTCGTGGAGGAGACAGCATTTCTCTGCTTGCATTGACCAAAGCTGGGCTAATCTGATTCAGTGAATCCCATGCTCCAGTGGGATGGAGGAGCATTTGGAGTCAGGCTACACTGGGCTGGTGGAGGTAAGGCAGCCTTCTGCTGCTTTGAAGCCACCAAGGAAGAAGAGCAAGCTGAGAACTTTCACTGGCTTTTCTCTTTAAGCAGCTCTACAGCAATACCATTTGTGGGGGGACCTGCGCTGTGGAGGAAGAAAGAGATTTACTCTGCAGGAAATTCCAAATCCTAATGGGACAGAGGAAGAAAGCAAAGAAAAACAAAACACACCCCCGAGGTGAAGTGACTGCCTGTGGCCGCTCAGTAAGGCAGCAGCAGGGTGAGGGAGCACAGCCTGTGCTGCTCCCGGGAAAGCCTCTCCAGTAAGAGTGCCTGACCTGGCGCTCGTGTGGGGGAGTGTTCCCAAGCAGCTCTATAAATGTGCATTATTGCTGTGCTCCTGCTGCCATATTTCCTCTTCTTTATTCACCAAGTGGTGGGAACCGTCCCTGGCTCATCAATTAAACCCAAGAGTGATGATTTCCAAAGGTATTGCTACTTAGTGAAAGAAATTCATCCTTAGGCTAAAGGACAAAGCACAAGGCCTAAGCGTTATTTAAATGGCTCATAAAACATGTGCTGGCTCTTTAGCCAGAATGAAAATCACCCTTAGCTAACATAGGAAATATTCTGCTTTCCTCTGCCTTCCCCAGTCTTTTCATAATGATAAATCTCTTTCCTCTTGCTCCCCATTATTTCTGTAAATGAGAATATGCTGTAACATTGCTGAGGCTGGGCTAATTAAATCAGCTTTTTCTTATCTCATTGATCTGCATTTTAAAGCTCAGCTGATTAAGGATGAGAGACTATATTTGATTAGAAATATGTTTTTGCCAGTTAGTTACATCAAAGGGTAGATTACAGGAGAGCAGAGGAGCTGAACTCACATGGCTACTGTTTCTCCTGGATGTTAAAAGGAAAGAGAAATAACCTGAAATAAAAAACTCCAAGACGCATTTCTTACACATATTTTTTCACAGCAAATGATGATACCTTTGTTTTATCATCTGGAAAAAATTAATAATAGATAAATTAAATTGTGATGCAAAGAAAACATTTCCATAAGCTGTGCAATGCTATGGATGGTGCTTTACCAAACATCCAGCAGAAACCTCACTAAAACTGCAATCCCTTCCTGGTTTTATGGTGGCATCAGCAGAGTCATTGAGCACCCAGGATCAAATGCTTACCTGGGCTGGCAGCCAGAACAAAGGCTTGGAGCAGAGCCCCTGGCTGGTCCTCTGCCTGGGCAAACCACACAGCTCCTGTGCAGTTTTTGTGGCATTCCCAACCCCATGTCTGTTAAAGAAAATATTATGTCTGGTATGACTACCCGACAAAGTTCTTTGTTAAGGTCCTTCATTAAGCAAAAGTTTTTCATGGCTCCAAGGATGCTGCATCCTTAGCTCAGAAGGGGCTTTCTCAGGGAAGGGGGCGTTAGGAAATAGGATAGGAGGCAGAAGTTTCATTTTTCTTCCTCTTTGATCAAAGAAGACTCAGTGCCATATTTAGCACCACAAATGTGAAGATGTCAAGGAAACCAGCTGCCATATGACCTCCTGTATTGGGCCACCATGCAGCCATCAGAACAGCTCCTTATTTCTCCTCGCTAGGGTCGGGACTGACACAGTGACTTTATTCCTGTGTGCCACTGCTGAACTGTACCAGGAAATGCAGCAGAGCCTCTTAGACTTCCCTCCTCTAGACCACTCCGGATGGGGCTGTGCTGCATTCACAGGGTGAGTGCAAGGGAGGGTCCTCCTCTCTGTCACCCTGGTGCCTGAACAGGGCCACCCAGGCTGCTCAGCTGCTTCTCTTCACCCTTCTATCCCAGGCTTCCCCCAGGGTCCCGACCTGAACCAGAATGGCAGCCATGGAAGCTCTTTGCTGCATTCATTGCCCACAGCCATCTTGCTGATGGTCCAGTGACTCACCGTGTCAGGGGCTTAAAGAGCTTCTTTGGAAGAGCCTGTTGTGAGTGGGTGTCAGGCCACAAACACTCATCACTCGGCTCTGAGGTCAGGCAATCAGAACAGGAGTTAGAGACAGCAGGGAGAATCTCATAGATCTGGCATGTTCATTTGGAAAGGCACCACAGCTGCAACAAAGCATGGGCTAGGAGAAGGGAAACAGGAGTTTTACCCCTGGAGAAATACTGTGCAATATTATGCTTTATTAGTGACATGTAAGAGGTAAGTAGGAAGGAGCAGAAGATGAAAGAAAATTTTAATTTCTTTTTCTTGAATAAAGAGTGCATAGTAGACACAGATAACAACAGTAACCATTGTCCCTATATCAGCCCAGTGCACTTTTCTAAATACCAAAACCAGCAGAAATTAGTTCCTCTCTCTAGCTGCACTCTTCTCCTCTGCCTTTTTGCTTGAAATGTTAATTTGAGGGGATTGCAAGTAGGAACTCGAGCAAACTTCATGCTTTCTACTCAAAAGCAGTAACAGATGAGGATGACAGGCTACTTGCAGGAAGACATATTTATTAAAAAACACATCTCAGACATCAAGACCTGTGTGCACAGAAACAGCTTTAGACCTAGCCCTTAAAATGTGATCAAAAGTCATTCAAAACTAATCTGTACATAAATTTAACCACCAAGCAAAAATACAGAGTGAGAAGAACGGTTAGCTCATCTGGCATGGAATTTCTGAAATGTCTGACCTGTAGAGAAACAAAACTGTTATCAATTCATGGCCTATTTTTAATTTGTGTCACAAATGAGGTGGAGAAAAAGCTTATTTATTTACTATGAAGAAATACACATATTTATCCTTAAATGGGAATTAAAGAAACTTTCTGCAAGAGATTAATCACAGCATGCCACGATGAGATTTAATAAGCATGAGATGCATGTAGGAATTATTTTTCTATTTTTGCAGTGGCTGTATTTGCTTGTATTACTGCTCAGAGAGATAATAGCAGCTCTAGCGGCATTACTATTGAAATCCATGAAATTTCCCTTGAATTAAAAGAATCCTTTAAGGAACAGCAAGGATGAGGAAGGTGACTCCAAAGCTAGTGAGTCTCCTTCCAGAAGACTGATTGCTGTAAATGGTAGCTTAAGTTAGAAGGAACTGAATATGCTTAGTCTTTCAAAGAGTTGGACTTCATGCATTTCATTTTAGTTTTATGCGTTAGGCAATGGGATTTACAAGGAAAACAGTCAGGATGCAGGTTTCAGAATTTACCCTCAAATGTGAATTTACTTGCTTCATGTACAGTGACCAAGACTGCATTTTTGGATAGCCATTCACAACTGGAAGTGCATCAATTAAGGTATTTATTAAAATCCCAATTCATCTTTGAATACAATATCTAGTCACCTTGCTATGTGCCAATTCCCCACAAAATTTAATTGATAAGTAAATAATTATTCACTTTTATTAACTATGTGACAGCAGAATTGATCCTGTTTAAAATCTACATAAGTTTGTCTTTAATAAATGAATGCAGCAGCCAAAAATGAAGGCCTCCATTAAACCCCAATTAAAGGCTTATTTATGATATTCAGATTCTATATTTTTGCCAAACAGGAGGTTAACTCCTAGGCCAAAGAAGGCCACCAGTACCTTCTGAGGTAATGTTTCATTTAAAAGGCCTGTTTCAAGAATACTGATACTTTGATTCATTAGTTTTCTCTGAGAGGCAATAAGAAAAATGCCTGTCTAAGAGACACTGCAATGATAAAAATAATAATGTCTGAGTAATACTGGGGGTGGTGTTGCCAGTGTGTATTGAGGAAGCATTTGAGTGAAACCGTGTTGCCAAGTTTGCAGGTTTTTTATTACAGTGATTAATGGAAATAGTTGTTCTCCTGAATTCAAGGTTGTTATTCTGTCTAGGTTTACAAAGCCTGTTCAACAGGAACTGAGTACACATGTTTGTGTGTAAGTGAGGAGGCCACTGGCTGATTCTTATTCTTAAATGTGATTGAACATAGTGTGGCATTTTTAAGGAACTCTTTTTGTTCCCCCCCATCTCATCTCTAAGAAAGCTCAGAAGTATATTCCTTCCATTTATTTGTTTGTTTTAGAAAAGTATCAATTGTTTTAAAAATCTCAAGCAGTTGTATCAGAGAGGCCAACACTGTCCTTCTGTGTGTGGTATGGGATTCCTGTCCCAAGTTTCCCACCTGTCCCCTCCATCTAGATAACACCCAGAAACAGTATGGAAAACTCTCTCAGATTGAGCCCTTTTCAGCCCAAAACTGTGCAGAATAGAGCTCAGCAGCAGCAATTTGTTTATTGAAGGCAGCTCCCTTGCAGAAGCATGAGATCGAGCAGAGCAGAATTTTCTCCCAGAGCCCTTCCTCAGGTCTTGGTTGCACCATGTCAGGCAATCCAGAGGGGTGATTGTGTCTTTGACAAAGGTCTGTGCAGAGACAAGTGTTCCACAGAGAAGCTGAGACTTCATGCCCTCCCTGGCTGCTGGGCACAGATCTCCATGTGCCCACCCATCTGGGTTTGCAGCAAATTTCACCTGGATGAATGCAATCACTTTCAGGAAGGAGATGCCAATCTAAAGCTTGGGAAATGGGGGCTATGTTGCCCTGGTTCCAAAAGTCTCACTGATCAATGTAAAAGGGAACCAACTTGGGGAATTTGTAACCTTTGCCTTTAATAAGGCTCTTGTTAGGAGAGCTTCTCACACTTGGGTGAGCTGATTGAGCTGGTCTGAGAGACAGAAAGTACAAAGTGGTATCTCAGAGCCTCTTCCAAGGCTGCAGAATGAATGAGCTGTGGGAGCAAGCAAAGGAGAAACTGTTGTGCCTGTTCTCCTAATCTGAAACCTGTCCTGAATGCCCATCTCAGGGCCAACATCTGTAAGAGACAGCTGATTATGGCAAAGGGTTATGGAAAACTGAAACTTGCAGTTTGATCCTTCAGCATATCTAATTATTAAATCGATTTCAAAAGAGAGGGAATATTTAACATGTCTAATTGAAGTAGGAGATGGTGTTTTCAGTTTAGCAGAGCTTCCTCAAAGTGTTGCAAGAAGTTTAAAATTAATACTTATCTTTTTAAATGTGTGGTCTCTTTACTACCAACCCTACCATAGCTGAAATATCACACATTTTACATTTTCTGGGATAACATACAGCACAACATTTTGTGGCTGCGTTAACAAGCTTAGACACTTATATTGCAAAAAAACCCCAAAACAAACCTTGTCTGCAGACCAGATAAAATAAGCAATAAATCCAGAGTGAAAACATTTAAATGGCAGGCAAAACCCACTGTAAAAAAACCTCCATGGGAATGAAAGAAAAGTCTTTGAACTCCTGTGAGTGATAACAGTTTTAAAATCTTAATGCCAATACCCTGGCTAGTAGGGCAGCAGCCTTTGAAAGCATAGGTCAGCGTTCCAGCTGTTTGACATCGTGTGTCCAGCCAGTTCTTGCCCTTTATTTCCCTGGTGCTGTAAAGCTGATGAGGGGCAGAAGATGATTGAAGACTGTAGCACCCAATTTTTCAAAGACCAAGTGTTATTTAATGTTCAGCTGGAAATCTGTATGTGGATTTAAGTCTGGGCTGGTACTTTAATAATTACTCTGGCTGTTATGTTTCCCCAGAAAGAGGTCAATCCAAGGGCTGTGTTAGACTCTGAAGGCAATTAGAGTAGCTTCTGAGCAGATTTTGTTTATCATTGTAGTTATAACAAGTATTTTTGGGGTTTTTTTCCCAGCCTATTGGGCTATCTAAAGTGTGACAAGAGATATTACTTAACAGCAGTTGGAGGCCTTTGAGGGAGCAAAGACTGATTAGGCTTAACTTGTCATTTTCTGATGAATTCTTTTCAACGAAAAGTAACTCAGGCATGTGGTTAATGATAGTTTTGAAGGACACAAAGGGAAAAAAAATGGGTAAAGTTAGAAATTTATTAGGGTTATAGATTAAAAAAGAGGAGATTAGAAATCAGCTGGAAGGGTAAGTAGAGGGTGCTTTTAAAATAATGCAAATGCTATAAAATAAGCTGCAGTTGCATTGCTTTTTATAAGGCATCTTTATATGTACCATTATGAAAAATCCTGCTTCAGCTTGTTTAGGAAGTAGTAAAATCAGGTGTGAAATGAGTTTTGTAGTCTATGAAAATCTGAGGTTCCAACGATTGACCTTTGCTAAGACAAAATTAGCGAAGCGTAAAATTTCAAACAAAAAATACAGGGGAAAAACCAGACAAAACCAGAATTTCCATCTGACTTAGGAAGTCTAGGTTACAAATACCAGCTTTATTTTTAGGAGAAGGACTGGGACTCCCCAGATCAGAGCAATTACATCTACTATATTCTTCAAGGAAACCTGAATGTTGCCATCACAGGCTTTTGCTTTTGATAAACTGTAATTTTCCAAGGAAACACCGTTTTGGCTGTTGCCTGTATTGAGTCTGAGGGTGGCAGGGGGATGAGTGATGGTGGCACTCCATCCCCATAGTCACCCCCGTGAGAATGCTGCCAGAGGGTCGTACAAACTAATAAACATCTGATCACACATGGTGGGCAGGTGTCATCAATTCAGAGCAGGGGGAAATATCACACAGGGAATAGAAACGATCATAAGCGTTGGAGAAGCAGCAATGGGATGAAGTTCAACTGTTCAAAATGCAAACTCACCTGTTTTTGGCCAAAAAGGAATTCTGCAATGGCTAGGGACATGACTCGATGGGAGAAAGACGACAGAGGCATGACAGCTGATGACGGGGAAATCATGAGTCAAAATACCTCTGTGTTGTGTCAGGGAAGATATTTTCATTGGGGAAGAGTGAAGAATTTAATAGCCCTGTACAGGAGTCCCTGAAAACTCACCTGGAATACTGACTGTCATGCTAGTTAAACTTCTGCAAGAGTAATGCACTCAGACTGGGGGAGATTCAGTGAAAAACTATTAGTTATAATAAGAAAAGCCATCAAGAATCAGACTAAAGACATTTGCAGTGCAATAGAGTGTTTCTGATGGTGACCAAGAGTAAAAGCTTAACAAAGAGTGTAAGATAGTATAAGCATGAGCAATAGTTCCCCAAAACACCATCAGTCCTCAGCAAATTTCAATGTAAAAGCTTCCTGAGCAAGAGACCTTATCTTTGCTTTTACTTTCTTCCAACAATTGTTTCTTCAGCTGGATTTTCTCCCATACCTTCTTCTACTCACTTTGCTTTCAGCATGTCTGCAGCAGCAAGGGATTTCTGCACATAAGATATGGGAGAAACACCAGCTTTTGCTTCTTTGGAAACCGATCCTTTTTAATTCCTCTAATGTCCCTAATTCTTATTTTTAAGAAGACAATGAGCAATCATTTCTTGTTCATTGCTTGCTCCCTAACAGTGGTCTGGGAAATGGAAGTGCCTGCCTTACATCAAGACAACTTGGCTTGTTAATTTTAACACAATTAAGCATGAGGGAACACAACTGCGATCTATAAATGGTTACTGGGCTACACAGCAGTGAAGAGCAAGAGCAGTTTCAGCTGAAAAAAATTTTGTCCAAAGAACAAAAGAATATTGAGAATGAATAAATTTAATTTGAAAAGTAGAAGAAAGGTTTTAGCCATGAAGAGAGGGAGACTCTGGATAGTCTACTGGTCATGGGTTGGCTTTGACTGAGCTATATTTGTACAAAGAGATTTATTAATTTAGAAGAAAACACCCTCACTTTTTTCTAGGAGCCCAGGAGATCAGTTGCATCAGGTGTGTTAAATTTTCACAAATGGAAATGGCTTGGTTAGCATTGCTTCAGGTTGCCTTTGAGTCTCTTGTCTGAAGAGTCATGACCCATTTATAAGAGGATGAAGCATGGCCTTCTACTCATGTCTGCAGAGGTACGTGAATGAATGACCCAGATGCTTTAATCTCAGACATCCCCCTTCATGGAGGGGATGGAGACAATCCTGAATGATTTAAAGATAGAGCATACACTTAATTAACAAAAAATGTCATATAGCACGATGGCAGAGGAGCCCACCTGATAAGTTGGAAAGACTTTTCCCATTTCCTGCCCTAATTTTGGGAATGAAAGATAGTTTTAAGAAACTGCTCAACTTTTGTCACTGCAGGACCATAACACTACACCTCCCTCCATAATGTTTTATCCCCTCTAAAACCTCCTCTGATGGAGTTTTGTTCCAACACATCCCCCAGAGGACTTTGCTCTCCTGTCTAATAAATCTCACAGTTAGGAAGCTTTCTCTGATGCTCTGTCACTCACAGCCAGATAAGAATGGATAAAGAGCTACCTTCAGACGTCAGAGATGGAGAGTACTTATGGGCATGAGAACAGTCCCAAAAGGAGTGAGATGAAGGAGTACTGCAAATATCAGCAGTGTGGTTACCTTTGCTCACCTTATATAGCAGGGATCTAGCAGGAAATGCAAAGGTGTGAATTTCAGCACTTGTGAAAATGCCAGATTTACAGCCTTAAATAGCAAAGTCTTCTGCCTCTCTAAAAAACAAATATAGCAGGATGTCCACTGTGAGAGTTTTCTCACAAGTAGGCGTCAGCCCAAGGGTGAGAAATGGTAAATAGGCACCCAAGGTGGGGAAGAAGTGGTCTTTTGTCCTCTGAGTGACAGAAATTGAAGCAGGGTCACCAGTTTATTGCACTGTTGACGTTTGACACGGATCAAATGAAAACACTTGGTTGCTATGAATATGGGTTCATTTTAACATGGCAACGGAAGATTTCTTTTCCAACGACCAGCCACCGAAATCACCCTGTCACCTGCCTGTGGATTTAAAAACAATGTCATGGAAGGTGATTTGGGCTGAGATGTCATCTATAAAATATTTATTATAATGAGATATATGGGTTTCAGTCACTTAGTGCATCCTGCAGTAGCTGCTTGATGGGTTAAAGACCAAATTACTCAATCCTAATGTCATACACAGCTCTTGCACAGTATTTTTATTGCTAATTACTTGGTGGCATTATATTCACATAAAATAAGACCAATATGGACATGGCTGTTTGGGCAACCATGTTGGACCTTTCCTGTGTAGCTCTTTACCTTGTCAGTGGAGGTGAATCACTAGTTGAAGCAAGATCCAATCTGAAGCTGGTGTGTTTAATTACCCTTGAAAAATGGAAAGGTCAAAACAGGACAGGAGCGACAAAGTCAATTGAGCATCTGGACAGAGTCCAAACTTCAGTCCTCACTGTCATCTCCTTGTTTCTTCTTTTGGAGGAGTCTACACTTAAGAGTAGTTGTAAGAAAATGGTTACACTGCATTCTGTATTTCTTTCTCTTTTTCTCCTTTTTCCCCTCTCCTTTCCTTCTCTCTCGGTTCCTGCTTTCTTCTTCCCTCTCTCTCTTCTCCCACCTCCCCTCTCTTGCTGTCTTCTTTCTTAAGTGAGAAAACTTAGAATTCCCTTCCCTTCCCTTCCCTTCCCTTCCCTTCCCTTCCCTTCCCGCACCTTCCCGCACCTTCCCGCACCTTCCCGCACCTTCCCGCACCTTCCCTTCCCTTCCCGCACCTTCCCTTCCCTTCCCGCACCTTCCCGNACCTTCCCTTCCCTTTCTTCTGTTTATCTGACAGGCCCAGTGTCAGGTTCCAGCGTGTGTTCGCTGCTCTTTGGGGCTGGGGAAGGTGGGAGTTCTCTCTCCCAGGGCAGCAGGGAAGGCAGGGGCGCATCATGCTTTGGGAGCAGCTGAGAGAAGTCCCAGCCCTGACATCAGTCACATCCCTGGGGATGAGAAGGGGCCGAGCCCAGGCTGGGATGCAGCTGTGGGTGGGGTAAGGATCAGGCCCAGTGAGGGGATCCAGGATGACACACAGCCTGAGACATCCATGGGCTGGCACTGGGCTGGTCCCTGGACCCAGCAGCCAGACCCCTGGAGTGTTTGGGGAGCTTGTGGCCCTGCCACATATTCCTCACGCAGATTTTATCTATGGACACACATAGGTAGGATCTGTACATCAAAACACTTTGCATATGCGCATCTGGTGCATAAATATGCAGACAGAGAGGCACATTGATAGAATCAATTAAAAGCTCTCTCTGCAGCACTCAAGTTTTGCTGATCGTTAATCACAGATGTCTGATATCTTTTTATCTCGAGTCAAAGATTCTCTTTCTCCTTTATAGCAATCAATACACTGGGGTTGTCTCACAAAGTCCACGGATTTTTATTTCAAAGATCTGACAGGACAATAACCATACAATTCTGACCTGCGTAAGAGGCTCTGGGTGACACGTGTGTGAGGCTGCTTGTATTATATCTATAATTCATTCGCAGCTCGGTCTCTTGGGGGAGCGGGGGGAATCATGGCAGCTGTTTAACAACCCACAGTTACAACTGAAAGTAAAGGCAGCCACAATTCAGCCGAAACATTATGTAAAGATTGTGCTCACTGGGCCAGGGAACCTGAACTAACATGTCTATTTTTGTGAGGAGTGTTGGGGGATTTTTAATGACTGTAAGATCCTTGATTTTATGGCTCAGTCAGAAATACAATAGCCATAATAACATATTGTAGTGATAGTATTCTTACAAGTACAAAGTTTTAAGGATGTGTGAAAGGAGAAGTTGCTGTAGAGAAGTAATACCATTTATTAGACCAACAGAGACACCTGAAAAAAAGCACATGAGTTTCCATGCACATAGTCCTTTCTACAATTCTCAAGCAGAGAAAATAGATGAGCAACTAGGTAGGGCAAGGTGTAACTGCTCTCAGTTTAACAGTATCACATTAATTGTTTCAGACAAAGTGGCTGATGAAAATGAGGCCCCATGGGACAGAGAGGGATGGGTTATTACTGCCCCAGTAATCATGCGGGCAGCAGGATGTGGTACACATGGAAAATGGCAGTGCTGAACCATGTCCAGCATGTCACAGCATCATGGAACGGTTTGGGTTGGGAAGGAAGGGACCTTAAAGATTGTTCCAATCCCTCTGACATAGGCAGGGAGACCTTCCACTAGACCAGGTTGTTTTGACCCCATCCAATCTGGCCTTGAACACATTAAGAGATAGGGCAGCCACAGCTTCTCTGGGCAGAGTCAGTGGGCATAGCTGAACCTGCTCTGAATGCAAGGTAAAGTGCTTTGGAAGGTACAGTGCTTTAAACGTCTCTGTTTCACCTTTTTGTTGGTCTGGTTCTGCACACAGCTTGGGGAGTTTAGCTGACGCACCAAAATCCATTTAAAACCTGCAAAGCAGATTAAATACTTCTATTCAAAGAAGGAGAAAATGAAACATTTAAGCTCAGCCTTCTGTAATAGTCAAGAAGATATGGGAAAGAACAGGGAGCAACACAGAGCACGTTTCTAAGCAGCTGCAGAAATATCACAAGCTCGTAGAACATGGAGGCTGTATTTGTGTTTTTTTTTTTTTTTTTATCCTCATAGAGGAAGTAATAAACCTAAAAAATATAACACATGTGAACTAAATAATGAAATAGCTTTCACAGGGGAAGAGATCACCCAGGCTATCAATCAGTCTTGGGAAAGAGGTGTTTGCAGGGGTGGTGAGAGAGAAGATGCATGGGGTTGGATGGGCTGGGTGGACCTCTGACCTCAGGTACCAGGGCTGTTTGGATGGTCTCATTGGCCACACTGAACACTACTCTACTCTAAATGACTTCTGGTTCACAGTCATGAACCTCAGAGCAGAATCAAGGCATCTCTGCTTTCTGGTACTTATCTGAGCTCTGCCTTGAGTCCTTTGCAAGTTTTCCACCTGCCTTTGCTCAACTCCAGGGAAACCGATGGCTCTCTGCCAGCTTTTGTCAACAGCATGTGCAAGGACAATGTTTGCAAGACAAAATAACTGGTGCTAAGATTTCTCTGTAAAGAAGAAGAGGTTGCTTTATTAAAAGGTCGGCTCTGCATCTAAGAGGTTAATAAGTATTCGCTGAGACTCATCAATGTCAAGACTAAAACCAAACAGGAAAATGGCAATCTCTTTCTCTTTTGTAAAGGAACTTGTTGAAATAACTGCCTAAGTCTGCCCTCTGTTTACTAAAACGACTTCAGAAATCTCTAAATCCATTTATCCTGAGGATTATCATCATCTGGTTTCCAGACAACATTCTCATTTCCTCCAGTGAGGTTTTCTGATACCTTAGGCCATTAGCTGTGGTATTGATCTTTCTTTAATACGTGAGAATTCCTACAGCAAAGGCAGCTCTGCATCTAAAAAACCCCAAGCCAAACCTGTTTTATCTGAATAGCCAGAACAGCATTTTGTTAGAGACAAAGTTTAACATTCTGTAGCTTTTGTTTATAATAAATGTATCGGGGCAGGCTCTAAAGACATCCTTCACAGAATAGACTGAGCCTGTTATCAGCCACTTGGGGAAATTCTGTCCCAGAAACAAAAGCCTGTGACATGCCAGTCCTTCAGCTCCTAGTCCTGTGGCTCAGCCCTGGGGAAAGAGATAACAGGCACTGCTCGGGAGTGCAGCCTCTGAGATTTTACCTGGCTCTTCCTACCCCAAAATCCACCCCCCTGACAAATCCTGTGCATCAGTCCAGAGAAAAGTAGTAACCAAGACCCTTATTACTCATCCTAAGTCATCTGACAGGGATTGTCAGGATGGTGCCTCTGTAATAGAAACAGAGGGAAAAAACCTTAAGCAAAAGTCTGATAAAAGAAATCACCACATCTTTACTTATTTTTTCCCTGCTTTACAGGGCTGTTTCCCCTTTGTGTCCTGCTTACTAGGTGATGTTGGAATCCCACAGTTACTCCTCTATTTAAGGAAGACAATCCAGTAACCTTGGGAAGTGGGAGATGAAGGCAGCTGGGAAAGGAGGTAAGAGCATTTGGACAGGTGGGAAGTTACTGCTTCTTCTTCTGAACTAATGGGAGCTTGTTGAAAAGCTTAAGTTTCTCAGAAAAAAGTTTTCTCTGTAGCTGTAATCCATGAGGCAGAGAACAAAGAGTTAAATTAATTCACCTTAACTATTAGAACAAACTTGTTTTCCCAAGAGTTCAGCCAGAATCTGTTATAGACAACTCTTGTGCCCCCCATCTCCAGTACCATATCCTTCAGCAAGTCTCTCTCTCTCCCTGTTAAACATGAGTCACCTAGCTCTATACAGAGTTCATGGGAGGAGAGAGGTTCCCCCAAACACTGCAAAGAAAGATTGACTAAAAATGCCAGTCATGGAACAGGAAAAAGATTGCTAGAATTTGCTTCTTGCCACTTTGGACTTCTTTTGGTGCTTGAAGCATAATTTTCAGCAGTTACAGAGAAGTGTGATTTAAAATTTCTTCATCAGAAGAACTCTTCAGTGTATCAAAGTCTTCATTAACACCTAGGAGCAGTCATTATGGTCAAAAATTCAAATCTGGGTGCCTTAAGTAAGAATAAGTATATACTTTATCAATTTTCAGTATGACTGAGCACCTGCAGGTAACATTTAAGAAGAGTTAATTACAGGATCCTAAATATGGATTAAAGGATTAGTTTTAGACATCAAATTGTGAAAAGTTTAGCTTATGTAACTTACCAGGGCAACATGGAAAGTTGTTGGATTTAGATGTAGAATCACAAATCTTCTTAAACAAGAGGAAGGCTGTAGCAAAGGATCCAGGTTTGTCTTCCTTGTTTGCCACAAACTGCTTCTTCCCAAAACCCAGTAGGGAATTAAAAACCATAGGACTTAGGGTTCTTTTTCTGAAGTTTCTCTCTTATTTGTACTAGCAGTTAGGAGTGATCCTGCAGTATAACAAAACAAAACAAAACTCCAACAAAAAAAAAATAAATCCCCAAACAAACAGTCATTTTAGGCCACAGACAGATGCCCAGTGTGCAGTCACCTCTGCCAGCTGATGATATTATCGTGTTCAGCTGCTGGTTTGCAGCTCTGAATTTGTATCTCTTTTCCTTTTCCCTTTCTGCAAGCATTTCATCTCTTCTGGCAAAATGAGTCCTGTGAACACTCCCTAACTCAAACAGTAAAAATAGGTGATTAGAGTTATTTCAGCTAGTTGTGGTTGAAGGGGCTAGATATAACAGTGCTGAAATGGGGGTGGAGAACAAGTAATTTTTGGCTACAAACAGTAACAGCTTCAACATAAAGAAGAGAAAATTTGGAAAAGGACACTAGTTTTATAAGCTGAACATACTGAGTTCAACCTCACAGCCCTCAAACTAATTACCCTGTGATAAAACAGGTGGATTTTAGCTGTTCTTTAAATAGTGAAGATAATCTGGTAGTGATTTAACAGTAAATGTCACAGCAAACAGATTCAGGACTAGAGCTGAGCCAAACAAGCAATGCTCTTTCCCATACAGTGTTTTTAAACAAATATCTGTGTTTTTCTTTATTAAAAGTTTCTGTCTTGCCTCTTCTTCTCCCACATCGTGCCAGTAAAAACTCTGCCGTTTCAGAAGTGTATCTAGTTATATGCAATATCAGCCAGGGTCAAAGATCTTCCTTTGCTGTTATTTCGAGCCCGGTTGCCAAACAGGAGCTGCACAAAATGTCAGCCTGCTCGTGGTCTGTGAGGGCTGTACTGGAGCAGCACTTCAAAGAGGCAGCTCAGGGGGAGATTCGTTCTCAGCTCTCTGTGGGGGCCCGTGTGATTCACAGAGCCCCCGCGGGCACTGGCGACAGCGACGTGGCCGGAGCTGTGCGTGGCTCTGTGTGGGGAACAAGGCTCTAAGATTTCACTCAAATGAAACCTTCCTACTTCAAGCAAAGTTTGGATACCTGTTTGAAATCAAAGCAGCTCGTATCCCCCCTATTATGCAAACAACACAGTGAGGAGACTGAGTGGCAAGTGTGATCAGTAAGGCATTCCCCATTCCATGCTGCTGGCATTAAGTGGTCCATGAAAATGTCATAGCAAAATCTCACAAAGTTCTTCTTATAGCAGCCTGGAACAAACATCTTTAAACGAGTACAGTGAAAATCAGAAGACATGGGGTAGGATCATGTTCCTTTTGAAATATATGATTCCATTAAGATAAAATATTTATAGAAATTAGATCAGCTAATGAGGATTTCATTTTGGAGAAAACTCATAAAATGCCAGTCATATCAGGGCACTTTTTTTTTTTCTTTTTGGAACAAAAATTTCTGAAAGGAAAAGTTTATGAAACAAAGAAAAGTGAATGATAATAATTCATGGCATGTAATAAACATGTTGAAAACAAAATGTTGATTTTCTGTCTCAAATGGAGTTTTTGGACCACCCTAGAGGAAGCTATTTAAGGGGGAAAAGGAAAATTTACTTTCAGTGAGAATATCTACCCTATTTTCTATCAATTGGAAATAAATTTTATTATTGAATTTCCTCACAGGGGAGGAGTATTGCCATAACATAGGTCCCTGTAACATGGACATGGGCAGCAGTGCTGTGCCAGCTGTAAAGGAAGGGTTATTTTTGTGAAGAAGTTCTGCATTTCCTTTGGTGCTCCTCTGTGATTAGGGACCCTGAGCGATGAGAGGAGGCGACTTATCTTGAGAAGCTGATGAGGTTATCACTGCCAGTTCACCTCCCCCTTCCTCCCTCCCCAGTCTGCCCTACTTTACCCTCATCCCACTCACCAATACCTAAATTACTTTTCAAACAGCACGAGGACCACAGGGCAGAATTTTAAGGAAAGTAGAGTTGGCGCTGAGTTTCCATAAAATGTAATGCTGATGGCTGCAGTGATGAGGAGCCTAATGGATGAGCAGCTCAGATGTCTTGCTGTGAAGGGCAAAGGGGCTGCCAGAGGCAGGACTTTGTCTGTTGGCATCTTAATTGCCAGATTTCAGAACTGCACATAAAAATGCAAACCCTGATGCTGCCCCTGGCAGCATCTTGGAGTTGATCTGATTCACACCAGCCCAGAACACAGTGAAGAAAAGCTTTGAAGAGCAGGGAATGATGGTCTTGTAGGGAACAGGATCAAAATTAGGAACAAGTTCTATGAATTAACTGTAAATTTCAATAGCAACAGTAGAAAAGATGAAGCAATAAAAGCAAGTGGCATCTAAGGAGTTGACGGTGGATCCCATATGGCTTAAGTCCACTCCATTAGGAGCTGATTAGGGCTGAAGTTTGCTTAGACAGCAAGAGAGGCAATGCAGAGAATGGCACTGAGGCCAGTGAATGGAAATTCCCATCTTTATAGTGACTTTACACTGCCAATATGTACATCACAAACTTCTCCACACATGGGTTCTCCTGACTACGAAATAGGCAGCAAAGCTGAGCCAAGTGTGGCTGCAGCCTTACAGCAGGACCTGAGGCAGGACCTTGCACACAGCAGGGCGTGGGGGCTGCCCAGGCTTTGGAGCAGCACAGCTTTTGGAAACCCAGTGTTGGAAGGCAATGCCAGCTTATAGACTGCCATTTGCTTGAGGTCCTCAACTAGAAAATGTTACTTGATTATTTTTGTAGCTTCCAGGAGCTGCAAAAAAACCCAAAAAAAGGATTTCTGCATCTATACCAGATGCAAGGCTAGGTGAGCTTTTGGAAGCAGAAGTTGTCCAGAGAGGTTGTGCATTCTCCATCCCTGGAGGTTTTTAAGGCTTGACTCAGTAAAGCCCCAAACAACCTCCCCTGATTCCAGAGCTGAGCCTGCTTTGAGTAGGAAGCTGGGTTACAGAGCTCCTGAGGTCTTTTCTTGGCTGAATTATCTTATGATCCTCTTTTCATTTTCTAGTACCAATTAATGCAAAACAGTACCAAATCATGAGCAAGAGATTTTATGCAACTACTTACTGGTCCCTCGGTATTGCTAATGAGTGCAGAAACATAAAAGATCCCACAGCCCCCAGAGGATCTTGGAGATGGATCTAAGGAGAGGATGGCTCAGATGCAGGGCATGATTCTTCAGGGGTTTAGTAGCATCAGTCCCCACTCAGTGCTCCAAAGACCCAAGGCTTTCTGCTGTGCTTTTCACACCCACCCTACACACTCCCTTCTGCCATTGCAACTTTTGCTGTGAGATGCAGTAAGGTCCTCCTTTCACCTCCCTGTCAATATTTATTGCGCATCTGTAATTTGAATATTTTAAGATAATGAAATAAAATTCCTGTCTGCATTCATCAAGCCCGATATATCTGCAGCATAGAATCTGAATACAGAACAACTTAAAACTACCAGAGGAGACAGTGAAATAGATGAACCTCTGTGTAATTGAATGAACAATTTCTTAGTCATAGCAGTGATGCCAGTGGGGAATGGGGATTGTGGCCTCCCAGGTACCTCTGAGAAACCCTTTTCTGACAATTACACAGCTTCAAGGTTGGCAAATGCCGAAGATTCATCAGCAAACAATCTTTGTTTCCATACTACTACATTGAACATGTGGAAACACACTTGCGGAAAATATAATTTTAAGGGATGTGTCCCTTTAAAGAATAAGTTTTGTAAGTGAAGATCATTTTAGGTTTAAAGATTAGAAATAGTTTGCTAGGCTTGAGCTGCAGGAAGGGACTTATGGTTACTGCCTGGAAAATGCAGTTCACCTGAAAATTATTATCTTAAGATGGCTTAAATATCACGGGCTAATGTGAACAGTCTTGATTAAGGCAGTTTTTAGGAGGTGCACTGCAGGATACAGAGATGTAAAGAAAAATTGTTCTTCCAGAGCTGTCCACATATTTTGCACAATCACTCAGATTCTCCTTCTCCCTCCAATATTATTTTGATACTGATGAATTCATTTCCATAAATTATTAGATATTAAGTGGGGAGATGAAGTGTGAGAAAGAAAGGAGGGGAAGTGTCTCAGGAAATTCCTCTGGGATCACTGGGGGAGGCTACCAGGAGGGAGTTGAAAATGGGGACGATTTAAATTAGTCATTGGTAACTGAGAAAGTAGAACAATACCCGAGACACATAGTGAAATGTGGAGGGAAAGGAAAAGAAATCTCTGGGTACAGATACAAAGATGTTCCTGGGCCCACATTAGCAGAGAATTCACAAGTCTGTAAGAGCTCAAAGCATGGAGCAAATTTAAGGGGAAAGAGAAACAAGAGTGAAAGTTTTATTATTATTTTCTTGTAATAGTCAAAACAGGGGAAGGTATCTCACCTACCACAGATCAGAATAAATTAACTCCTGTTGGGACAAAGGGAACCGTTTGAAACCATTCAGTCTGATTGCAGATGTCAACATCCCAAGTGAATTTGTAGTCTTGAGGCTGGAATCTTACTCATGCTCTACAGAAGTGGGAGAGAAGCCAAACACATCAGTGTCACATTGAAACCAGGGCCCTGGGGAAGCAATCCCTCCCCAGAAACTCCCACTGGATGCTGTGCTGTGAATCATGTGTGATTTATACTTGTGCTTTGATTACAGCTAGTTGGGAATTATTTTTAGCTTTCCATTCAGAAATTAAAATTCATCAGAAATGCTTTTTTAGTTTTGGGTTTGGTTTTTTTTTTTCTGCTCCCTTAGAACTTAGATGCTTGAGTGGAGCAGATCCTCAGGTAATATTTCTGAGCAAAACCAGAGAAATATAGAAAGCTGCAGAAAAACACAGGCAGTAATGACACCAGCTGGAAACTAAGTTTCGAGGTAGATCTCAGTCCAGCACTCCAAGCAGGCAAGTGAAAATCTGAACCAAGATCACGCCTACACCCAGTTTGGCCTGTTGGTTATTCTGGTTAATGCAATATTGTGTTGTGAGTGTTTCTGTGGCAGCTGACTGATTCTCATCAGGTTATGAAGGGCTCTGAAAGACTTGCAGTGTTGTATACCATCACTTATCTGGAGAGTGTCTCCTAGCCATTTCTCAGCTAGAATCTCTTGATTTGCTTATACCTGTTTTTGCTCAGGGTTTGACTTCAAACAGTGACACACATCCTTCCAAAAATAAAAATAATTAAAAAATCCAAAAAGAAAAAAAAAAAAAAGTACTTGGGTAGTCTAAGTCAACACAGACTCAGTAATTCATGGATTTAGAGTTTCTCCCTTCAGCAATTCCTTTCCAAACACCCAAGAGGACATGAAAATTACAAAGTGCCTACAGTCCCTTCCTTGTATTTAGAATCTCTCTAGCAAGGCTTTACATTTGCATTTTTTTATCCCCTTCTGTCTGTTGTCTGATTGTGGTTGTAAAAGAGAAGACTGAGGGCTTGTGTTTGACTTCTAACTTCTATGCAGTGTGTAGTCAGAAGTGTTTTTCAGGCAGAAAGAACATGGGTAAAGTCTCATGTTTGTCTTTTGTTCTACATGAAAGAAGAGCACACTTCCTGTTGTTCATCAGTCAAGGTTATTCCTCTTGGCTGTCTGCTTGCTTTTCCCATTACTTGTGCCTTAAACTCTACCTTATTCACTCTCCTGGAATTTAATGTGTCCCTGGTTTCTTTCCCTTTCTTTCAATCCTTAACCCAGGATTGCCAAGGTGGCGATGAGGAGAGTTAGTGGTGGGCATGGTGCTTTCCAGTCACCCTGACTTCTGACACCCTCTGTCTTACCTGATTTTGGCATAACAGAAACGTCACATCTGTACACACATACCCTTAGTCTGGACCATGAAATATTCAGGGGTTATAAAAATCTTACAATTAGCATTCTGACACAGAAGGCGAGACCAAGACATAAAAGTGGAGTCAGCAACTGTGTTCTTGGCAGTGACATTCTCCAGAGCCCACGCTGGTTTGGCACTGCAGGAGGGCATCATGAGAACTTTGTTTCAGGAAGGAATATGGTTTTGAAGTTGAGGTTTGTTCCAAGTCAGAATGAAGCCCAACAAAAATATTGATAAGTTCCATGAATGAAAAGTTCAGGGAGAAATGAAATTTTTTTTTCAGAACACAACATCTTACTTCAGTCTTTCCATTTTTAATACACTGCAATTTCTTTTTCTTTTGGTCAGGACTAAGAACAGAATAAGAAATGAAAATCCCTTGTTTCCAAATGTCAGAAATGGGACAGACTGACACTACTGTCACACCTCTCCCCTTCTACACCTCCTCATCCCTTCCCAGATCATCCACATGAAATTTTGGCAAAAATAGATGAGATTTTCCATATGTGAAGTAAGTGACAAAAGCACCCACGCCAGGTTCTGATGAAATCCACTGTCATCCCAATCTGACATGACATTGCCAAGCAAGGTGATTGATCTGTAGAGTCTATCTTACAGTGACAACTACAAAGTTGTGAGATCTGGCTACCAACCAGAAAATGTACTGGTAGACTGAAAGCAGTGTGTCAGCAAGTCCTAAAGTTCTGCTTAGACCTGACAGCCTGTTATCAACTAAATCTTTGTATCATTGCTGCTTTGCTTCACAGGGATAGCATCAGGGTGTGTCTATGCTAGAGTCTGATGCTTGAGAAAGTGCATGGGCAGAACCATCAGAGTAGGAATTGTGCTGATGGAATGACTTGCTGTTCCATAGCCAAATGTCAGCTGGAAAAACTGCCAGAGTTCCACACTGCAGAGGTCCGAGTTTGAATATCTGAAGACTCAAAGCCTTTATTTTCTATTACTTTATATGTCCACAAGCACTTTTAATGCAAAGTATTATCAAATAGTGCAACAGCTCTCTGTGTGCTGGGTCTTGACACAGGACTGCCATTTTTCCATCAGGGTTTGTCAGAAGTGAGCATACACAGGCTGTGGAGTGTACGGGCAGCCAGCCCATCTATTGCATCCTGGAAGTGTCAGCCTGTAGTGCAAATGCCCAAGACTGCCATGCTTATTCTTGGGTTTTCCTGGATGGAAATCTGTACAAATGCAGTTTGGGTGCCCTGCAAACACATATGGAGAAAAACTGGCCCCTCTAGGAAGCATTTGTCACACTAGGAACACGCTGTAGCGGTGTTCAGCACATAGCCTGAGTTTATACTCTGCTCTGTGTCTACCCAGACAGCAGCACCTTTCCTGATAGAGGGACCAGATACAGAGCCTTGCAGATGTCTTTAGTTAGCTCCTGGTCAGCTGGGCTGCTGAGATGACTTCCATCAGCCAAGGTGAAGGAAACACAAACTGGGATGGCATCTGAGGAACACAAACAGGGATGGCATATGAGGAACAGTGCAGAGGAAGGTCCTGGAGGGTGCACTTGCTCATGAGCTATGGTACAACAAACCAGTGGGTTCCCTTCCATTAAATTCTCCTCTGAGACTTCCAGTACTGCACCTTTGCCATTATCTCCAATTCCTGTGATTGTTTGCGTATCCCATGCTCTTCTGGATTTCTTCTCCCCTCTTACTGTCCCCTCATGTGTGCCCTTGCTTGTCCCTTCTTATATCTCTTGTGCCTGCCGTCTCTTTCTTTCCTATGCTGGAAACCAGGCAACACATCTGATCTCTGCCAGATAACCCTATCTGGAACAGCTCTGGGCACTGGAGATCCAGGGATGTGTTGCAAGGCCACCTTGAGGTCTCATTGAGCTTTCTCTCGGTGAGAGGTGCCTTGCTGGTTAGAAAACGGTGTTCTACAGCATTGTATTTGGGTTACATTGTCTGTGAGGGGCAGTCTGTGTCCCTCTTCCTTGCTGAGGTCAGCAGCCATTTGCCAGTGGGAACAGTTTCTTCATGGACATTTTGGGAGTCAGTGGCTGAGAAAAAAGATCTGCTGATCTGTTCCACTGGACACTTGTGAAGGTCCTGGAGGGTGCACTTGTGTCCCAAAGGAGGAAGTCTCATCTTACACAAAGCTGTTCTCAAAGCCTTTCAGAGAGGGTTTTTCCCATTGAATTATACCAGGAACTAGGGACAGATCTGCCACTGAACTGTCACTGCCACTTGCTCAGCACTGCACTACCAATCCATGGAATTTCTCCATGCTTGTGTCCATGTAACACCTGCTTTTCTCCCTTGCTTTCATGGCTGTGTGGGTTATGTATACACACTTTTTTGATTTATGTGTCTCAAGAGGCATTGCTTTACAATTGCAAGGACATTTATTTTCCAGGGCAAATAGTAGAACTGCCCCAAGTGTTTGCTATGACCTTTTGGCTTCTGACAAATCTGTCAGTCATCTCTCTAGAGGGTAAATTGCTTCAGCATCTTTTCCATCTTTTGTTCAAAAGTAACTTTTTGAAAGCATTGCTGCATTGTCTGTGAACATTTACATCCTCAGTGCCAGATGATGGGATTTCCAGAACTTCATCTATTACTTTCTTAATAAGAAAAATAAATAAATGGAAAATGTGACTTTTTAAACTTTTGGAAGAATTTTAGTCTCTCCCAGGGAGTTTGGGTTCGGTTCTCTGATGCTGGAGAGCAAAGCTCAGCTTGTTTCTATACCTACAGTCAGAAAAAATGAGGATAAATCAGTTTACCAAAGGGTGGTTGATGTGAGCTTGAGGAAAGAAAAAAACTACACACAAAGACAATGGAGACAAACCACAATAGTACATGGGACAACTTCACTAGAGGTTTTTCATGTGTTGGGGCACAGGAAAAGAAAATTGGGATTGTGGAATTTTTCTGACTTCCATAAAATCACAGTGAGATGCAAGGAGGAAAACTTCAACCCAATTGCAAAAGATCTGTGTCTCATATAGTTTTTTTCCCATGTTTTTCTTCCAAGCAAATGTTACTGTGATGCACTAACATGATTGCTGCATTCAGTGTGACTCCAGCTCCAACAGCTTCTCATGTGAGTAAGCATGAGTAGGAGCAATGCTTAATTTCTCTGTGACCATACACCATTTAACAACTTTCTAGCACACTGAGCAGGAAGAGTGAGCTGTACTTGGTGTTTTGAAGTACTCTGGTGCAGGCTGCTGTACTACACAGCGAGGTTGATAGTGTGCAACCTTTCTAAGAATTTATCTGTTGAATTTAAAAAAAAACACCCATTACAAGTTGCAGGCAGGCACTCTAACGTCAGACTCTCATCATTTCTAGTGCCTGTCATTGTTAATTGAATGGTAAAAGTTTCTTTAAGAGTCCTAGCAGCCACTGGAGCCCATCCCTCCTGTTCCATCCATCCATTCCGCTCACCCCCTGCTCCTTCATTTGTAATGCAGAGAAGAAAGTGTTTGGTGACATGAGAGCAGGTATGAAGGTAGGGTGGGACTGGCAGCTCTCAGCAGTGAAGTACCTCCATCAGTAGGGAATACAGGAGAGTGGGGACAGCAGGAAAGGGAGAGATGAAGTGATCCTATTTATAAATGTATTCCCCTACTCCCTGTCTGTACTATGCAGATATCTCGGCAGTGCAGATGGATCTGCATACTGATGAAGACATGGGGCATCTATGAAAAATGCTGGATCTGGCTGAGCTCCCTCAGCCACAGGGTCTGCCTTCTCTTCTATTAGAGCCCAACACACTTGGATTTTTCAGAACTTGGACATGCATGCCAGGTTTTGGTGCTGCTTTGTGACTTTGCTTCTGCCTAAGAGCAAGGCCCAGTTTCCACTTCAGCAATCAGATAAAAGAGTGCAAATCGACTGAACAAGAGACTGAACCTATGAGCAGGAGGTAACTTCAAATGAGCTCATCAGTAAGCAATGTGAATAGAGGAAAATGAGTATCACTACAAAAAGGCCATGTAAATCACCAGCTAGGATGCCTGGAGAAAGCCAGCTCTGTCAAATAGAAGAGATCAGCTTGCTGAGGTGCCTGGAGGGTTGTAGAGAAAAATCTGGGCAATTCCTCAAAGCCAGGGCTTTGTGCTACACCAGCACTGAGAGGAACATAGCGGGGTTGCTGTAGCTTCTTTCACAGTGTCTACATCTGACAGTGCCATATGAATATCAGTGAAGTGGCACAATACCCCATGGAGGTAGGTATGAGAAATCACATCTTTCCGTTACAGACATCAAAGAATCCAGACGGTCAAGGATTTGTGGTTCCAAGGTACCACACAATGCTTTCTCTGGAGCCAGCGGGAGACGTGGGTGTCCAGCTTCCCCCAATACCAGGCACTCAGTAACTGGCCCGAGATCAC
Source organism: Pomatostomus ruficeps (assembly GCA_013400735.1). Lineage (NCBI taxonomy): Eukaryota > Metazoa > Chordata > Aves > Passeriformes > Timaliidae > Pomatostomus > Pomatostomus ruficeps. Next base: position 91,164 of record VYZT01035283.1, read on the forward strand.
ACCACAAAACAGTGACAGATCTGTTCAGAGCTCAGGACTTGTGACTCTCAGACCACCTGCTCTTCCTGTAAAATAATCCTACCCTGTAGTCTTGTGCCAAAGTATTTGGAGAAGGAAAATTACCAGGAAGGGCAAGGTCTGTGCCACTTGAAGTTTTGAAGGACTGGGATGATAAATATTAGTGTCTGAAAACCCTTCAAAAGTCCCTCTTTAATATGCTAGCACAGAGGGAGTGATCTCCTACAGGCCAGGGCAACTGTGATCCTTTATGAGCTCCTTGGACATTTAAGCTTCCCTTAATTCTTTCTTATCCATGACAGACTTTTTGCCCTTTCCAAAATGGGTCTTATGCCAGCTCCTGGTAAACAAATTGCTGTGCTGCAAGAAACATTGTCACAGCTGACTGCAGTGAGCCAGACAGAAGCCAAAGACCTGAAGACTCAGAAACCTCTTAGGAGATCTTCCTGGGAAGGAGGACAATTTGCACCACCTAGAAGCACTGGGTCAGCCTGGCTCTGCAGCTGTCAGGGCTGCAAAGCTGCTTTCAACTCCCCACATGAGGAAGGACCCCTGCCAGAGCAGGGAGCACCATGAACCCAGGGTTCCTCCTTTCCATCACTGATGCTGGCTTGCTCCAAGCCACCGTTTCAGAGCAGACACATGGCTAACACAGCAGCTTTCCTGCCTTGAGCAGTGCCCAGGAACCACAAGAGCAAATCTACCTTTGTTTGTAAAGCCACTTGAATTAACATCCAGGGAGATCTCGAGAAAGGTTTTGATCTTTCCTTCCTGGCACGGACCAGGCACTGCTGCCAGTACAGACTGTTCAGCCCTATCAGCATGATAGATGCTCCTGCAAGGAACACAGTTTTAGCTGTTTTAGTACATATCTGCCATCACCATCTGCTATTTGTTGGCATGAATGTGTACTATAAGGAAACTAGGTTCAAGAGTAAGAAAAAAGGCCTCACCAACCTTTTAGAGTTCTAAGTTCATTCAAAGGTTTGGATTTCGTTTTGTTTCAAATATCAGACAGGCTTACACAAAGCACAGTATGTCTTCTGTTCTTGTGTTCTTATGATCTCTTCTTTCTTTTTCTTGTTGAGCATTGTTATTGCTAGAGATCTTCAGACAAGGGTTCTGTCCTTACAATAAGCACTAGGAACTCAGTTAACTTGGTAGGATAGTACTTGCAAGGTGTAGGAGACCTTCTGAAGCTGAGCACGAGATTTTTCAGATGATGTGCTTGAAAGAGTCTCACTGTATTCTTGACCAGAACTTCAGTCTTTCTTCTTCTCACACTGGGGTTTTCTGTCCCAGTTAACCTGAGTCAGCTAAAGAGGGCCCTGAACATCCACAGGAATATGAGAGACATCAAATAGACTCATCCCTCCCTGAAAGTAATAATGCAGAAGTTTTGTGTGCAGTATTAGTGAGCAATATTTGTAGAATGCTTTGAAGTTAGAAAGCACTATATAAATGCTAAGTATTATTAACTACATGAATCAGTCATCTTCAGAGAAATATAACACTGCTAAGGATGGGAGAGACGTCTCTTCCTTTCTTAATGATAACCAACCCCCAAAGTTATTCATAAAAATTACATTTAAAAATAGATCAAATGATTTCCCCATCCCGTGATAATCCCTCTGATTGCCCCCATGTTTCAGTTCACTGTATCATCTCAGAGATCAAAGGATGTGTCTGAGGCAGGCAAACCAATCCCATAAAGAAGAAAACATTCTCCTGTAGATAAACAAAATACAATTTTCAGATAACATCATGGTGCTGATCAAAATAACTGCTTTTCCAATTAGATTTCAAAGAATTCTTAATTGTTATTGATTTAATCTGGAGATGTGCAGATTTTTCCACTTAGGAACCTGTTTCACAGGGAGCTTATTACCCTGGGGATTTCAGTTACAGGCAGGTTTTAGTAAGCAGCAACAGCCTGGCTGTCAGGCAGGTGACAATAAAAAGGGAATCTGTCCAGATCCAGGAGACAGTGCTATTTGTGCTTCTGTTTCCTGCAGTAATTTAGAGCACATAGCCTTATCCATTCTGAAATGGCAGCAGACCTCACATCTGCATAAAGGCACATGCCTTTAAGCTGTAATAGGCAGAGGTCTTAAATAAAAACTACCTTTTCTATCTACCTAGTCATCACTTCAGTGTTCCCTTCTGGTTTTATATTTATTAATTCAAACCATAGGAGTCTGCCCTGAAACTTATTCTTTCTATTCCCACATCAGATGCTCATTTCCAGCATATATATGTTTATATATTTTTGCATTTTGCTGTGCAGAAAAATAAATAAATAGAAGATTCTATAATGTCTACTGGGCTGCCATTTTAAAACCAGGCAAAACAGCAGGGTGTGGGAAGAAGGGAGGCAAACTCAGACTGCTGTTCCACAGACAGGTGACATTTTGGAGAAGAACAACAGGAGATGGCTTCCTGTCAAGCAGCAATAAGAGGAGGAAGAATGAAAAATAGCCCCCCAAAGAAAATTGTTCTGTCCCAGGCAAATGATGGTGGAAGGATTTGGTAAAGTGACAGTGGGGGACTTAATGCTGTCAGGTAGGTACGGCAGTGTCAGGAAGAGTGACTCAGGAAAGGTGAGTCAGAGCCAGCTGGCATCAGGAAAATAAGTGCCTGAGCCATGAGCAGGATCTGTCACTTGGTGCCTTCTTGCAAGGCAGCTGTGCCACAGTTTGACCTCAAAGCCCAGCTCCCTGTGCACACCTCGTCCTGCACAGACTGTGATGGGATGTGCTGTAGGGTGGGGATGCTGCTGCCAAGAGGAACAGAGAGGGCCTGGGTGATAAACACCAGTAGGCCAAGATAAAAGGTTAAGACTGGTGCCATCAGGGGAAAAAAAGAAGAAGGGCTTGAAGAAGCCTGGAAAGCAATGAATGTTGTGGAGAGTGATGAGAAATGCATCTTCCTGTTGTTTTAAAGCCGTGCACTGGGCTCCACACACCAGCGTTGCTCTCCAGCACCATGGGGACAAGGAGCCAACCAGTTCATCCTAAACCAACAGACTGAAATGTATAAAAATCGTCTCCATCAGGGCAAAAGCCAGCCTTGAACTTTATGAGTTATTTACTGTGATGCTGCATTTCTAAGACCCACACAGGAAAACATACCTGGATATCTATGCAAACCATCTACACTCTAAAATAGCATGAAAGGTGAATTTATGAATGAACTGTTATGAAAATCTTGGAGGAAGGGAGAGTCCCATTTTTCTAAGAGGCTGAAGACACCAGAAACCCCCAGGAGGTTCTTTCCATTCTGGAATTCAATTTCCCAGAAACTCTGAGAAGCACCAGAACATTTGGATGCCTGTGAGCAGGATCTATTCCTTCCAGGTGCTGGACATTCAAGCTGCTTTTGCTCAGTTACGATAGTTATGAACGAATTCCCAGCTCTGATTTCCAAGCAACTTCATCTAAGTACAGCAAGATTTTTCTCAAAAAATAAAAGTTTTCTAAAAGTCTTGGTAAACATCAGCTATTTGACGATGTAGAAAAGAACTGACTTTGCAGGCAGCCAAGCCAAAACCACTTCTGTTAATGCCAGTGTTACATTTAGGTTAAGTTTAGCTTAATATTAAAACAGTATTTTTTTTCTCCATTGTCCTACATGGCAATGGTGTTTTATTAATAAAAGACATTGTAAAGGACATTTCCATGAGATGATAACATTAGGGGGCAGTCCTCAGCTAGCAGCCAGTTCTATGTGATCATTGAACAGCTGTGTTTATATGGGGCTGTTTGCAAAATTTATGTTTGAGTTTGTTTTAACCTTACTTTATTGCTACTGGAGTAACAATAGATCTTTTCCATTACAAGTAATCGAGTGCCACATGAAAATACAGCAGGAGGGGTGAAACTTTCTGTGCCCCTTCTCCCCATAAATCTCTGGTTATATATATATGTATATTTTTCTTATAAACAGAAAAGCCCTGCATGGTTTGAGACTCCGTCTTCTCAATGAGCTGCCAGAATGGTATTGCATCCATCCAGGTTCTTATTTTGCTTTTTCCCTGGGACTGCATGGCTGAATTTTCACAGAAGGTGTGATGTCCTGTTTCTCAGTTCCCTGGGCAGGTCAGGCACATCATGACCCATTCGTAGCAGGCAAACAAAATCCATACAGGTGTGTCTGTAGAGGAGGCACCCTCAGCCTGCCCCATATCTGTTCAGTGGGTAGGTGGACCAAAGACATTATTTCAAGCACCTCCTCCCTCATCTGGTTTTTGTCTCACCATAATCCACCCTTTGTTTATGAATTCTTATTTCTGCCTTCCTGCAAGGGAACATCACCTTCTCCTCTACCTTTTGTTTATCTGCTCCACTCCTGGGTCCACTGCAGAAACCAAATCTGCAATTTAGGAGGAGAGCCTTTTGTGACTTTTCCTAGTCTGTTTTGGAAGCTTAACACCTTTTCCTTCTGAGACGGATCTGCACTCCAGCTCTTCCAAATTCTTCCAGTTATCATAGCCTTTCCTTCCTTGGTTGTCTTGTTCTTGCCAGAGATATCTGTTGCAGCACCCAGGTCACTGGGTATGGTACTGAGGGAGGGGTGCCCTGTCCTCCATGTGATCTCAGTGTTCTGATTGAGCTCCCCTGGACCCCAGGGCACCAACAGCCATCACAGCTGTGCCTCAGCATCCCCTGCATTACCCCCTGGTATGCCTAGACTTCATGCTGTGGTGCTCCATGTGCATCCTACTCTGAGAATCAGGAGTCCCAGCACAATTCAGATGCCCTGGACTGCTGTCAGCAGCTTCCCTGGTACCACACATCATCTCCTGGATCGATGCCCTCCTGAGAAATGCAGCCATTCTTGGCATTGTCTCCTACAGGCTGAATGCCAATGTATAACACTTTCAGTCCTGCCACTTTGTCATCCTTGCTTCTCCCTGGCCCTGCCCTGCATCTCTGGAAAAGAGTCATCTGAATGGATGCACTCCATGTGCCCTTTCTTTGAATCCTGCTCTGTGTACCAGCATCCCAGACTGAGACTCCTTAGTTCTACCTGCCTCTTTGATATTTCTTGAGCCAGTTCACAAAATACAGCTGATGAAGAAGGGGAGAAAAAGCCCACATAAATGGACTGTTTTCCCTTGCCTCGTGGTAAGATACGTTGTATCCATGATCCCATTTGCGTCTGTTTGCATTTGCGAGTCCATTTACACACATGGGCAGGAATTTTCATTTACAAGCAGAGAAACATAGGCCAAAAATCTGGCTTGATTTACCAAATGTCCAAAACAGGTGTGGAAATAGGAGCAATTCTCCAAACACCCTGTCTGGTTCATCTACACTCTGTCTTGGAGCTGGCCACTTTAATGAGTAGCTGTGCAGATTTGCAGCCACTGATGCCAACTATTTCCACACACAGGGTGCAATCAGCCTGCATCTGCCACGAGAGGTCAGAGAGTCAGGTGCCCGAGATGGATTTTAAATACAATTCTGAATAAAGCTGCTGGCCCCAAACCAGCTGTGGTTATGCTAAAGTTGCCTCAAGCCTCTGGTTGGGAATGTAGCAGCAATGGGCTGAGGAAAAGCCATCCTGTCCCTCCTCAGCATTGCTTCCTGCAGCTATTTAGTGCCATGGGAAGGACACCAGGCATGATGGACTGGAGCTGGAAGCCTTTACAGCAAATTCTGTCTCCCAAATGCTTCCTCAGCTCGTTGCATCTCTGTGACCATGGCAGGTACATTGATCTAGCTGACAGACTAAGGTCCTATAGCTCACTTTTATATAGATGAACTGTAATTTTAGTAATAGGATGTTTAAATAATATTGTGTCACTTTTACATTTCACATCCCTTTTCCTTGAATGAAAGTGCCTGTCTCCTTTTGACAGGTGGACATTTTTTTTTTTCTCTTCCTTTTTCCCACAAAGACTTTGCCTGAAGGACATTAGGAGTCATAATAATGGTTGATGCTTTCATGAGATCCTCACAGATTATGGCTAAATGGAATGGTACTGTAATGTGATTGCCTCCCCACTCTTACTCCTGCTGTGCCATGTAATGGCATGGCAGGGCTCTCCGCTGGGATTAAAGCCAGTCAGACTGAAAATTGACTTGCCTTGGGGGCCATCAAGCAAATTTAAATGGCTACTTCAAGATTCTGCCTGCCAGTAAGCCATTTCTCCAGTGGATTAGCAAAATAAATGAAATGTGGAGACAGTAGGGCAGTAGAAACACTGCCATTAGGCCTACATGCGCTCTCTCTCCTTTCTGATTTTCCTCTAAACACTAATTCTAGTTCCTTGTAATTTCTCTCTGTGATCCACCTCATCCATGAAATGGGAAGGGAGCTCAAAACAGAAAGAAAAGCTGTGACCTACCCTTGCTTGGGCTTTAGGTAAGATGAGGACATGGAAGGAGGGGAAGAGGACTTGCCCTTCTCTTTCATGCATTTTTCCTGGGAATAGAGGCCCTTCTGGAGAGAATTCAGAATATATAAACTTGTTTTCTGCTTGGAGTAACCCTCAAGGGTAGTTCCTCCTGCAAGGCTAAAGCAGAGTGGTAGAAAGCAAAGACTGTCCCCCACTGCTCTTGTGATCCGACTCCTCTCTGCTGTCAGAGCCACAGGGAACATCTGCTCCTTCCCTCCTGCCCTTACACCATGCTGGGACAGGGGGCTGTGTTCCCTTTGCTCTGTAACCTCCTGCTTGTCATGAGAAAGTCTCAACTGCATGGTGACAGTCTGGGTAGCAATAGGTTGTCTGGCTCTACAAGCATCCATTTGAGGTGAAGGCTCTTTGTAGCAGATACTCACCAGTCCTCCTGTACTGGGGAAAATATTGGTGCCTGAGGATTCGTATCTACTCCCTTGTCATACAGTGCCCTTCAATAGCTCCAGCTCTACTTAAATTCTCTGGCTTTTCAGATTATGTGAATGGGATTTAAACATGTTTAGCTATTTCTGTGAATAGAAATGTTTTCCCATCTCAGCCCCCAAGAATGCTGAGTTAGGAATAGCATGTTCTTAGCCTCTTTAGAGGAAGGCATTCATGAAAGGTGGCTTTGAATACCACAGTGACACCACCACTTTCCTTGGCAGCACAGCCCTGTCTTTTTTTTCAGCTGTTTTCTCTAATATTCTGCCTAAAATTTTCCCTGATGCAGCTGAAGTTTAATTACTTCTATCTGTATCATTGCTGACTAATGATAATAATTGCTTCCTGTTCTCTGGTGCAACATTCTTTTCTCTATTTGCAGATAGTTATTGTGCCTCCCCTTAGTATTATTTCCTCTTCTTTGAAATTGCCCACAAGCACAGTCCCATTTATTGTCTAGCTGCTAAATAAAACCCAGAAATACAGCAGTGAGAGTGGAACCTGGGTGGTGGCAGGAGACAGGCAGGTGGGACGACCCAGGAAACTGGCACTGGCAGAGTTTTACTCTGCAGTAGGTCGCTTTGACAGTTTTTCAACAGCTTACACAAAAGGAACTGATGGTCTCAGCTTTGGTACCAATGGTTTAAATTCTACGTTAGGGGTCCTGGAAGTTATTACAGGTGGTTTTATAACAGAAGTTCAGGCCTGAGTGGCCATAGAGATTGACACACCATTTTTCCTCTAGAAACTTTCTTTCCAGACAAGGAAGGAAGGACAGACTGCTTCCATCTTCAGAGGTGCAAAGCCAAGAGATGCAGTGAGTTGCCTGAGTTGATGGAGTCAGGAGGAAGAAGTACATCTGATTCCCAAGTCCCAGGCAGCATCCCTAAATCATGTTGTTTAAGTATTCTCAATTTCCTTCAGCATAATAAGACTGTAATTATCTTCAGAAGTGCAGGATGACGACTCCAAGGCTTAGAGAAGACTGTTCACATGATTAAAGCTCCAAATGTGGTTTTAAGCATTTTGCTGGCTTCAGGTCTTCTTTCTTTTTTTCAGGTAAATCTGCAGTCAAAACCGGCACCCACAGAGAAGCCCAGCCAATGTGTTACACTCCTATCACTGAAAAAAAAGATACGCTATATTTTCCCCATTTCATTATTATCAACCAACTTTTTCTCAAGTTTAAAGGGTTTTTTCTGCTTCAGGGAAAAAAAAAATGCATTTCCATGGGAAGAAAGAGACAAGATTTGTTATCTGCTAGTAGAGTTCACGGGACTTCTTGAAAATATTTGTAAATAACTCCTCATTTAGCTGGCAAGGCTGACTATAAATAGAACTCCTCAAAGGTTCTTTGAAACATAGTGTCTTATTTTCACATGGGAGAAGCACCTGACATTTAAATACCTCTCATGCAGAGTTCTCCATTCTGGTGACTTCTATAGAAATAGATCCAAATCCTATCTTCAGACAACAAAGACCTTTGGAAAAGAAGTGTGAAAACTGTCATCTTTTGGGAAAGGCAGAGGTTACCTCATGGCTCAAAGCAGAGGCAGCATGGATCACTGAGTGAGGCAGTGAACTGAGACTGCGGAGCTTCTGCAGGGTGACTTACTGTGTTCACCTTTCTTCTGTTGTGTGCTTAGATTAAAATTGCATTGAGGCATAGACTTTTCCTTAGTAAGCATTTCTATATCACCTAATACAACATCGTTCCCCATCTTAACAGACACTTCTCATGCACTGAAACTAAAATACAATAAAACAAATAAATAAAGGAGAGTAAGTCATGGCTCTCCTAATTACATTTTGCTATCATTTTTCTGCCATTGTCAGCTCTTTGTGCTGTGTACCTTGTCTGAAGGTAAATATCAGATAAAGACAGACTTGTCCAAAACAGCTGAGATACAAACTTGAGATGAAACAGGCAGACAAAAAATGCAGAAAGGAAACAGATACAAACATGGATGTTGTACTGGGTCTGGCTGGGGTGACAGCTCATGCTTTGATTTGTGACCCAAACAGTGTTGGTAATGCTGGGATGCCTTCATTACTGCTCAGCAGAGCTCACACAGAGCCAGGGCCTTTTCTGCTCCTCACACCACCCCACCAATGAGGAGATGGGGGGTGAACAAGGAGTTGGGAACAGACACAGCCAGGACAGCTGACCCTGACTGATCCAAGGGATATTCCAGACCATATGGCACCATGTTCGTCAGTAAAAGCTGGGTAAAATAAGAAGGAAGATGGGAACATTTGTGGTTATGACATTTGTCCTCCCAAGTATCCATCACATGTGACGAAGTCCTGCTTTCTAGCAAGTGGTTGGACATCTGCCACTCCATGGGAAGTAATGAATGCTTTGCTTGTTTTGCTTTGCTTGAGCACAGCTCTTTTTATCAAACTGCCTGATTTCTTTTTTCAGCTTTCGTACTTCAGATTCTCTCCTTTGTGTCCTGCTGGAGGGGAAGGAAGTGAGTGAGTGACTCCATTGTTGATGAGGGTCAACTCACCACAGTAGTAAACATCCAACCAGTTAACAACTGTCAAATGTTTTAAAGACCTTGTGGCAAATGATTTCCACCACCACTCAATAACCAGCCCAAGATGATGCAGCTCCTGTGGATTTTTGCAAGTCCAAAAGCAGAAGACAATAACAATAGCAGGGCTAACCTTGTGATTTTGTACACCAACCATGAAGGGCAATCGGTTGGTGAACCAGAGTGCAGTTTTGTCTGCATAGGAGGGATAAGGGAAAAAAACCACAAAAAAAGAAAATAAGTTTCTGCTCAATGCACACATCCAAGTTGTTTCATCACCTACCAGCAGGTAAGCTGCAGCTCATTATTGCTGTGAGGATAGAGGTGGTTGTGCAAATGAATGGGGTGAGACAGCAGCAGCTTACTCAGGCTAAAATTATGAAGTCACTGCCTTTGGGAAGAGAAAGTCTCTCTAGCAGGTGTCCTTGTCTGCATTGTGGAAAAAGGAAAAAAATCCCAACAAATCTACCACCAGCAAATATAAGGTGGAGATGTTTTTGTTTGGGTGTTTTTTTTTTTATTCTTTTTTTGTGTGAACAATGGCAGTGCATTTCAGCCAAGGTTAACTGACCTCCATCTTTTGTACTATATAAAAATGACATGTATTTTGATTTTTCTGGTTTTTGTCCTTTATCTCTGCTTCAGAAGTTTATCTTCCCTGCTTCTCTAAAGGCAAACCAAAGGATCAACAACCCTAGAAGAGTGGAGACACTGACCTTGTAAATACTGAGATGGCTTGGCTAAGCACGTAGGTGCAATGAGGCAGCACTAATTCTTGTCCAGGTGTCTGGGAGACAAAACACCATATAATTCAATAGTATGAAGCCATGGGAGGTGTGGTGGGGGGAAAAAGGAGAGCATTTTCACAACCCTTAGTGTTTAGCTGAGTGATGATGGGGGCACCACCACTGCCTCTGTTGTCCTTCTGTGTGTCTGTGCTGCGCTTCTGTGTGTCTGTGCTGTCATCTGGCTCTAGTCCATGAGGGGTGCTCAAGTGCACTTTTGCTTCACATAGGTTTGGTGTTCATAATCATTTTAGAGGTAAAGGTAATTTAAAAAAAACCCACATAGACAAATTTCCTCCCAGGGAATCAGACCCACTGCTTTAAGTAGCCTTTTAATAAGCATTGTGTCTCTCCATATTTCAGGCTGTATCAGTTTATGCTGCTGTTGTTAGATCAATACAACATGGATGCTTGGACCGCATGAGACTGTACCCATGTACAGCTCTTTTTAATTATGTCTGTATGAATCCCAGTGTAGGTGCTTATTCTGATTCAATAATGTCTTATTTCAATATAGTTTGAATCTGTTCCATGCTGATTTAACCTAAACCAAAAGAAACCCTTTCCTAAGCCACAAAAAGACTGCTCATTATTTTATCATTAACTTCACTAAAGATACCTTGTATCAAATTAAAAATGATTAAAGTGTTTTGGAAAAAAAATCTTTACAACCAAGCAGTTAATGGAAAGCATATTGAACTGTAGTCAGGGCTGGGCCAAAAGCATTTCAGTAAGTTTATATTTAACGTGTTTCTGAAATCTAAGACAGATCCAAAGCTAGCTGTTAAAATTTGTCTTTCACATGCTGCCTTCTACCCTATTGCTGTCTTCATGTGCACAAACCCAGTGTTTATGCTTGACTCTATAGGAGCCGTCTTTTCCCTATGCCTGCTTGGGATCCAGCACAGGAGCAGATGCAATCTCATCTGTTATTGAGATTACAGTAGAAAGGCTCGTTACTCCAATTGCTCTCTCATCCATCCTCTTTCCTTTTTCTCCTCCTGGGCTTGATTGATATTCAGAGGGCAAAATAACCCTGGGAATTTTTTTATGATCAAATTGCAAGCTATGCTGTAGTAGAAGTTCATCTATCACTCTGTATATACTGTGTTCTGATTTTTAAAAATTATGGATTTATGTTAGCATTGCAAGGAACACAAAAGTTTTGATCACATGCATCCACAAAAATGAAACTCAGATTAATCTTCCTTTGTTTGGAGATACTAAGGTAAATCAAAATAAAAATCTGTTTTTGCTTTACATACTCTCTGTTTACACAACAGTCTTGGGTTATATCCTTCACTCCTGTGGCACTTGATGGACAGTTCTGGATGGTTTCCTAAACTAAACTCAGAAAAGGGATGCTAAGGAATGGCACTTCACAGTCTACAGTTGGCAGGGAGGAGTTTCTGCATCATCTCTGCATGTTATTTACAAGAGGCTGGCATGGAGCCCCATCAGCCTGTGACTACACTGGGTGGAGGTGGAGTGTTCAGCCATCCTTGCGTGGGGAAGAGGCTGTTCTGATCAAGAATAAGAGGCATTGCAGAGGTTAAATACTGGGCATACTTGTTCACAAGGATCACCTCTAGGCTTCCAGTCCCCTTTATTGCCTTTAATGCTAGATATAGAGTGTGGAAAGCTCTGTGTGTATCTGTGTCTTAGTCAAGGATTGATGCATTCCCCAGCTTGGCCTTTAGTTTGATAAACATCTGTCCTGGAAAAATGAGATGCATAGAGAGTCACTGACACGTCAGTCATAACCTTCTGAATGTGGGAGTCCTCATTTTTTGGTGGTGTGTTCAGAGGCAGGTTCTTTCTTGGAGGCCTTCCTGGCAGAAGTTTTCCTGACTTTAGATCATGACTGAGTATCAGCTGCAAGACAAAAGGGACAAGTTGGTAGGGATGCCACCGGAGCAGAATGAGCAAAGTGAAGCTTGTTGATGGTGAGTTAAAGAGGTGGAACACCTGGGGTGTTTGTAAATGAGCTGTTGGGAAAAAGTCTTGCAATGAGGACCTATTAAAAGGAGATGCTTCCAATTCATTCCACACAGTTAACATGGTTGTGGGTGCTGAATCCCTCCACCACTGTCTGTGTGCAATACATCCTCCCTTCAGAGAAACTTGAATTACTTCCCAAATGGTTTGGCCAATTTCAGGTGAAAATTGTGTTTCAGACAACAGCACAGCAGTGTCTCCGGGATGAGAGTTGTTCTCTTCTGTGTGGAAAATTAATGGCTTGTTTTGTTCAAACACTCTCTGTCTTCTCCCCATGATGATAATCTATTTTGAATTATATTTAATGGTAAAAAGCTGCAGCAGCTGAAGCCAGGATCAAGGTGAACTATCTTCCCATTTAGAAAATGGAACAGCTGTCTTTCAATTGAGATACAAAATGAGAGGCCCTGACCAGTTGTGGTTGTTTGAAGACTGGCTTGAAGAGCTACCTAGAAAACAATGGTCCATTGCTTGCCTTTGGCCTGAAATTCCTGTTGCAATTACAAACAGAGAAAGCTCTTTTCTTCTTTTCCAGAGCTTTTGTGTAGTGTTTGTAGCCTTGTTTAAACAGCTGCTGTCTGCTGTAAAGACAACTGCATTTTGATGGTGGATGGAGCTGAACCCAGAATGAGAAGACGCAGAAAGACAGTGTGGTCAGGAAGGGACCCAGTGTCACTGTTTTACCTCATGTCAGAAACGTTAAACATTAAACCGGCTACACAGTACCAAAATCTTCCAGGTGGAGAAATAGGCAGGCATGGGAATTGTTCAAGGAAATAGATAAATTTCCAGGAGAGGACACTTTTTCTAGTTACAGAGGAAAACTAGGTTTTCTAACTTTGGAGATCCCATACATATTTATTACCCAGATCATTTGAAAAGCTGAGGAAGGCAGAAATCATTATATGGACTTCTGAAGCATTCCGTCTTCAAAACAATGCCCATCAAAATCAGCTTTGCAGAACTCCTCCTTTTTAGCTATTTTTAAAAGTGGGTAGATTTCCAGGGAAATTGGAACTCTCCATGAGCTGAACACTATTGAACATGTATGCTAAACGCCTTTGAAAACTGGTCCAAAATACATACGATGTCTTTTTGAAATACTATATTACTGGAGAAGACAAATAACTCAGCAAATAAAGAGCTCAAGGCATGTTGATTCTCCTTGTGCACGAGGCTATCCATTCCTCCCTGAGGAAAGGGAGGGAGGGACTAAACGTGAACTCAACCATCTCTGAGGTACTTGAGATAATTGTGGTACAACTGGTTTGATTTGGAAATGGAATTAGAGTGTTCTTTTTTGCTCCTCTAATTAATCAGGGTTGAATGTCTGTATTTGCAGCTCCTTCAATTAGTTCCTTACAGATCGACCCTCACCCAATCTATTAAATACTGAGATTTGTGTTTGGAGTGAAAGAGCTCTACAGATCTAAAGCTCTCAGCTAAATTACTTCTCTCAGAAGTTACATTTCAGGAGTTGAGAAAAGCAAAACACAAAACTTGCCAGAGTTTGATAATTGCAGTCCAACCATTCCCTTCCTCCCTTCAAACTGAACCATGCAGGGAGTCAAACAAGCCATACACTGTCTGCAGTGTTTCTGGTTGACATTCAAGTTCTCTTTTTTGTTGGCAACAAGGAAGACCAAAGGGAGTTTACAGCAGAATTTTAAATAGCCAAAGTCTAAGGAGTGTAAAATTATAAATAAAACCAGCAGCAAATCTAAACACAAAAAGCTCCAAACCCTTCTCCCAGCTGTTCAAGTAGTAAGATATGCAGTTCTGAGACAGTGTAAACTAAGACCAAGTCCAATCCAGAAAAGTTTGAAATAAGTCTGTGGAAAGAAACTATTTTTCCTAGGAGCAAGAAAAGCAGGTACTGAAGGCAGAACCCTTGGTAAGATGGTGAGGAGTGAAACATGCTCTGTCCAGTCAGAGCTCTGGGCACGCAGCTGGATGCAGCAGTAGTGGTGTCTCCACTCGCCCCTGTGCAGCAGCAATTTCTACTCCATGAAGTCCAGCTCTCAATGGCCAGGCTCCTCACACACAGCTCACAAAGTGTAGCAGGTTGACCCACTCGTGCTTTTTAGTGGCAATATTATTCTAAAAGTCTTTCCTCTCTCTCTCCTTTTCTTTTCAGAAAAGATTTGCATCACTTAAGTAAAGAATTTGAAAGTGGTTATACATCTGACAAACCAGCTATGAAGCCTGGGCTAGGAAAACCAGTTGTTAAAGCTATTACTGCTCATTTTGACCAGATTTTTCTGATGCAGAACTATTGTCTAAAGTCCCAGGAGCATTTATCCTTTTATGTATATCCTTAGTACTGGCAGTAAGGGGAGATATTTATAGGAGTGGATGAATCTTTCCAGTCTCCAGGCAATATTTCACAGTGGAGACCTTGGAACAAAAGTTTATGAACTTTCTGACTCACAGCCCTCTCTTTCTGCTTTAGGACACCAGTTTTTTGCATATTTTGAAACTCATGACTCAAGTTTTGAAGTTGTTTCATTAGAAGAACTTCCTCTTATGCTTTCAGAAAGCCTCTGATAACTTAGAGAGACTTGAAGACAAAAGGATGTATTCTCATTAAACCTGAGAGTTAAGAAAGAACAAGGTTTGACCAGTGAGAGGGTGCTGGAGACTCCACTTTTTAACATGACCTAATTGCCAAAATCCATGTTCCTTATGCATCATAATGCTGTATTTTCCTGAGAATGTCGTGACAGAATGCTGTTCTAGCACTGGCATCCCAGGCAAATTGCAAGGCTTGTAAAGGACTGAGGAAGATTTCTGCTTGTTACTGCACATACGATAATGCTTCCCTTTCGATGAAACTCAACATGAGTGCACTCGGATGAGTGTGTATCACATCCTTTCCCCTTGGCTAAGCAGAAAAATTCAATAGCCCATATGCATGAAACTGCTGTAGAAAGTGACACAGCTCTGAGAAATTTAGTACTGATCCTGTTTGGAGTCAAGGAGCTGTGATATGGGTTGTTGAAAGGCACAAGAGAAGAGAGATAGTAAAATGGAAACACTTTTCTTTTACCATCCTTGGAAACTATTCTGCAGTGGGAAAATGAACAAACTGCCCAACACAAACAGTTATGTCTTATCACAGACACTTCTCAGTCACCATTTACTTGAGTCTTCTGGCTGCTTTGAAGTGCAGTTTGTAGCTTTCAAAGTTCAGTTACCATGGAAGAGTCTATAAACTTGAAAGCTTCCTGGGATTTTTATTTTAGCATGTTTATTTTCCAAGGAGGTGTTCTTCGTGATCAGCAGGAAATATATTGCACAAACAGCTTTTCATTAAGGATGCTTGACCGCAGTCCTGAGCCACAATGGATGTTCAAAGAATTGAATGGAATGAGTTTCCCAGCACATCTGTGAGCTTCCAGGGCGTACGTCAGCTTTCACGCTGAAGTCTCTGATTAAAGCAAACTACGAAAAGATGAAACACAGCCTCCTTTTGTGGAGAGCAATTCTAGGCACTATTGGGCAAATTGCTGGGTCTGTGCTTACTGTAAAGGACAGGGATGGCAAGAGAAGGGACACACAAGCACTGCGGCAGAAACGAAGAAGCTTCTTGAAGGTTAGCAGTAAATAAAGAAGTGTTCCAAATGTTGGATATATTTTTGAAGTTCCTGTTGGTTGTCAGGATCCTTATTGAAGGTGGTGGTATCTGATGTGTTCCTGCCCCTCTTTGCCATGCTTAGTGAGCAGAAACGGCGCTGCCCCTCTTAGGGAGGTAGAATGTGTTCAGTGAATGCCTGGAAGCTCTTTCCAGGAGAAACCTCCACCTTTTTCAAATCAGAGGAAGGAGATGGCAGACGCAGGCCTAATTGTGATAGAATAAGGGAGGAAAGACAGAGGGAGACATATGGGACCATTGAAAATTTCCTTATTTTAAATCAGTAATTTCATGTCCCTTATATCACCATCCTGCCTCAGAAGAGAAAGGCGTTTCTGCCAGGGCAGTGAAACAGAGTGCCAGGTTAGGTTGATGGCTAGGGAGTCATCAGTCTGGGGAAAGTACCAGGCTCCCAATAGAAGGATAATAATGAGTGAGAGAAGGACAAGAAAATATGCATATATTTGGCTTGATTCCCTGTTCTTCATCAGCTTCTGAAGGAACCCTTATTAACAGGTGAAATCTCTATGACCTGCAATGCGGGCAGAGGATACAAGCCTCACCCAGAGCTTTGCCTCTCTCTACATCCAGAGGGAATTAACTGACACTGAGGTCAATGTCTGAGCTTAGTTTTGATCATGTCGATTGCTACTCCCTGTCCTTGAAAACTGGAAAATTAGTTTTGCTGCCCTACTACTGCATTTTCACACGCATAACCGTCACTTTCATAAATAGGATCTGTATGATTCTGTTCCTTTGGGCAGCTGCTCAAGAAGGGGTTTTCCCCTCAAAAAATGATGCCCCACTGGCTTCTCTGCTTTTCTGATTAGTGAGTGGAATGGTTTTTTTTTGAGACTGACATGGTGAACTTGGAGAAAGTTTATGATCAGCAGACAAAGGCAGGAACTGTGATGAAGGAATAGAGGTGAGAAGAAAATAATAATTTGAGTTACTGCCTTAGGAATGATCAGAGAATGGCTTCCAAGTTTCCTCTCAAAGTATTGAGGCAGTTCATGGTCCTCAGCATATGAGAAAATTCCTACCCACAGGGCTAACTAGATGCATATGTGTGGAAGATTTGATGTGCCAGATTTGGTGCATTTTCCATGTTCTTTTCCCTGAGGAGCTCTATCTTGCTGATGTTATAAAGAAGCAGACACTACATGTATATGAAGCAGGGAAGAAATGAAAACAGGATGTTAAAAAGAATCATGTTGTAATGAGAATTTTCTGCTTTACAGTAGTATTAAGAGCGTGGTCCCGACTCTGACTTTCAAGCAGGACTGAAGGGTTTTATTTTGAAGTAGTGAATATTGTTTCTAATGGGGGTGTGATATTTTTTGTTCTTTGAAATTTCATACTTGCTGTATCTGAGAGTAGATCATGTGAATGGGATGAATATCCCTTACTCTTTCTGAAAATTCTAAAATAGATTTTACCTGTTCTGACCAATAATTGACAGACAGATAAAAGATATTTGCTTTATTTCTTCCTTCACTCTCTTTTTTCAAAAAACTCCTAAACAAAAATTAAGTCTGTGTGAAGAAACCAGCTAAGCCCTGTTGGGATTAGACAAAAACGTAAGCAATTTCATTTACAGCTTTGCTATAGTTCAGAACATTTTTAAACATGAAATGTTGTCATTTTACCCATGACACCTCCCCAGATTTCACTTTCTTGTTAATGAGACCAGAAATGGGGAAGAGTACTCCCAACTACAGCCTTAATTTCCCCAAACTTCAGGTGGACTCTGCGTGGGAAGGTTTCACTGTGCCATGTTCACACACAGGCAGGTGGGAACAAGTTCTGGCAGACTTTCAAACAGCTTGGGCTGAGGCTCATTCTGGGATGGAGGCTGTGAGTTGTGTTGGTGGCAAAAACTTAGCAAAGATGGTTACCTTGGGTACAGTGCTGAGCTAACACACTTTGTGGGCCGGATTTATATCACAGATGATGCTTCTTTCTTCTCTCACACAGGGTAATTGTCCCTACCTAAAAAGAAAAGAAGAGGTCCTCTGATGTGTTCCCTGCTAATATGAGCCACACCACCTTATTGTCTCTCCAGAAGTGCAACGTGTGCTGAGAGGGAGACTTGAAGGCTGCGAGGCACCTCCTCTGTTGGTCTTTTCCAAAGCTTGTCTGACACTGGAAGGGCTGTATATCCAAACAACAAAACTGTATCCAAAAAACCACAAAAGCTTTGGGCTGTGGTAAGAGGGGCAAGTGGCAGGGAGCTGGCCTCAAGTGAGTCGCTCTGGAAGACGCCTTCATGAGCTGTGAGGAAGTCACCAGGAGTCACTGGAACTGCCTGCCTGTGGCAAAAGCATTTGCTGGAGAATTTTTTTCAGGTATATGAATTGATTTGATTTAATTTATAACCTGAAAAGATGCTTTGTGTCTTCCTTGGGTGGTAGAGCCTTCTGTTCTGGTACCATTGCTTCCTGAACCTTTGAGCAATGCTGGCTTTCTTCTTTAAGGAAAGGGAATAGGGAAAACACTCCCTCTCAGCTCCTGGGCCAACAGCCTTAATGAGAGAGTATTTTCAGGTCAGGAATCACATCTCATTCTGATTTTTTATTGCCCTTTGTGACTTCTTTGCACTCTTTTAGATGTAGAGGTCACCAGCATTTCCACGCTTTGTTCTGTTCCTCATCAAAATTATCCCCACTGTAACTCTTACATAAGCCTGTCACTCCAAACCCCCATTCCCCCGCCCTGGTAACTGCTTCTGTCTCCTTTTCCATAGGTCTTGCCATACTCAGAGGCTCATCAAGCACATTTCCAAACTTCCACCCACCTCCTGAGCTGCATGCCAGGGATTCTACAGCTCATTTATCTTCCTTGCCTGGCTTTGCTATTGCCTGCAATCAGGTGTGCTCTCTGGGAAAAA
>VYZT01035283.1:109919-120721 GCA_013400735.1 Pomatostomus ruficeps
AGTAGAGGAGTAGGCTGGGGCTTTGTGAAAAATCTTGTTTGCTCTTGCTGTTTCAGGTATTTGGCAGTACCTTTTTTCTAACCTGAGCATTGATGGCAAAAGCAGAACACCGTTGTGCAGTCGCCTGTTTTGCCTGTGCCTTGACTCAAACCTGGTTTAAGACCAGTTCATGGGACCCTTGGGCTTTTATTTAAGAAGTAAGTGGAAGTGTACACTCTACACTCACTGTGTCACACATGAGGGGACAGACCTGTCAATTCCTTTTTACTTCTAGGAACTGAGGTGCAATCCAGCAATACTAAGATCAGCACTCTCTTTTCCTGGAATTCAAGTAACATCCCTCCCATGCAGCAGAAGCCACTTCTCATCTTTCCTAGAGCCAGGATATGAAATCACAGGCACTACTGTATTGAATTTGCATGTTGCACAGGAATCCGTGTTCCCTGGGACCTGCACCACCATATCAAACAACAAAGCTTTCGAACAAGACGTGAATTTTATAGCACAACACTGTGGACTGCATTGCCCAGTCTGTACCTTGCACACTGTTGAGCAATGCCACCCTGCCAGGAGCAGGGCTCTAGCAAGTCAGACTGGCAGGACTGGCACTGCAGCAGCTGGATTTCAGATCTCATTCTTATGCAGCCTATGTACAGCAGTCGCTTTCATCCTTGCCCTTAACTTCTGTTTGCTCAATGAAAGCAGCACGTAGGCAAATAACATTTTGCATTTTAAAAGAGTTTTAATTTGTATCTGTTTTCAAAGTACACACCAAGGCTAATGAATAGTCGCTCCATTCTCTAGGATACACAGGAACAACTGACTAAAATTAGCATTAATTAGCTGAATTACTGTACCATCAAGAAGCTTCAACTGAGCTTGGGGTCTTGCTGCAATAGGTTTAGGATGAGCAAATTGTGTGAAGCTGGTACAGGTTGGTGTAGTTGCCATTATCACTTTGGGGAGAGGTGATCAAAGAGTGACTTCCTTCTCAAAGTGCCACAGCTAAAGTTTCAGACCCAGTGGAGAGCCATAGTGAGCAGTGGATCCTCATTGTTCTTGAGTCCACTTTGCTTCCTATTTGAATGTTGCTACAGTTCCATACCTCAGTTATTAATTTGATTTTACTCATTTCTTTGCTCCCATTTAGAGCATGGTCCCGTGAATGCTTACAAAAGCTGACCAGAGGAGCTGGAATACCACACTGAAGATGGAAAGGACTGGAAGTTCCAGTGGGAACCTCTTTATTAGGAGATGGGTGAAAACATTTAAACATTTCTATCCCTTTCTTAAGAAGAGCAACCTATTCTGTTGAGGGCAAGGGTGATTTGGTTCAGCTAGATAACTCAAGGGATAGGCTAGAGAGAAGGGATGGACAATCTTGCTTTAGGGCACCCTCTTCTCTGAAAGTAGGAGGTATTTCAAATCTCTTGTATTCTGCCCTCCAACATTATGACAGTGATCCAATAAGGTCCTACCTGAGGGACAGGTCCTACCTGATGGCAGGAAGTCTAGAAAATGGGTACTTGCAAACTTATCTCTATCCCAGGCAGTCTTTAACACTCCTCTGTGAAGAGGAACTACCATGAGAAATTTGCAATAGGCAACACAAAAAGTTTGGTAAAAGCTCCTCGCTGTCCACAAGGTTCCCTTTCTGTTTCTATTGGCGTCACATACATGTTGATAAACATATAATGTGACTTGAGATTGAATGAAATGAACCAGATTCGCAGTTCTGAAGTTGTGCCCTGATCTCCTTGACCTGAAGTTCTCTGAGACTATTCTCCATGTAGGCTTGTTTTTCAAAGCTATTACAGAAAAACAGAGGGGAAAAGACCCACTCAAATTTCCTTCTGACCTATCTGCTATGCCTTTTACTCAGGTTTCTCCTGGGTTAGATGGTTGCTTTCATGTTTGGCACCACTCTACTTAAAATTTCATGGATAAAACCACTCAGGCCCTCTCGCTATTGATGAATGATTATTAAAATGGTGGCAAAATCAGGCTGGGATTATTCTGCAGAAACCACATTGCCTTTTTGGCTTAGTTTAATGATGCAGGAATATTGAACATTGCTTCTTTCCAACTTCCTTGTACTTTCTGTGCTTCCCAAAATGAAGCAATGATATCTTTGACCTGAGACAGACCCTTTGGTGACCTTGCAAAATCAGATTAAAGAGTAAGAGAACCAGAGTTTCAAAAGCAGGTGCAAAGCTACAATTACAGAAACTGCATAAGATGACAAGCGCTAAACACATAGAAACTACTGATTTTTGGAAGCTGGAAGTTTAAACCAGTTCAAATTAGTGGCTGTTTTAAGAAATTCCACTCTGTACCAGCCTCCAATGCTGTCTCCAGCAAGTTCATTGCTGTCTACGTTGACATCCCTGGAGATTAATCCATTATGAGATGTTTCTCCACACCATATTACAGGCAAATGCCAGGACACCCTGTCTGTGCTGGGACATCAGCCAACTGTGTGCCCCTGACAACAGGACACTGACCCTGAACCAGTGCTCCCAGCCTTCACAATGTTTCTGGCCTCTCAGCAAAGCAGAATAAACTTATTTTGCCATTACACAGCTTCTGCAGTGGCACTGATTCATCTTTTCCATGCATCTGCCCACAATATACCACACAGTCAACTTCTGACATCTTAAGGGCATCTCAGTGTCCCACACTTTCAGAGCAACCACACAGTAAATTTAATCTCTCCTCCACTCTGTCTGGAAGAATTAGGAGGGAGGAGGCGTATCCAGCCCACTTCCCATCTCCTAGGCCATGAGGGGGTTTTCAAGGTTTTCTTCTGAAAGAACATTGCTCACAGTCTTACTCTCCGCCTTCTCTGCAATGAATGCTGCGTTTCAAGCATTTCCATGTTTCTGTCAAGAAAGGAGACTCATTTCTCCTTAAATCCCCTATAGAAGGCCAAGAAATCCCTACAAAAGGTAGCCCAAGGGATAACCTCTTTTGCCCCTTTGCCCTGTGTTTGTTCATCCCCCTTTCTCGGAAGGTTTGGCAGATGAGCCTGTGATGTGCTGGCTCTGACAGCCTGGCCTGGCCCAGCCCCACTCAGATCCTCAACAATCCCTGCCACGCATGGCCCGGGCGGTGCCAGCTGCTGCAGCCTGGCCTGTGACACACAGAAACACGTTAATTAACTGAGATTAATAGAATAAGAGTAGATGGAGAGGGCATAGATTTTAGTCCTCTAAGTGGGTTAAACCTGCAGGGCTGCTTTAGACTCAGGTTTTATTTCTTTGGTCGCTTCCAAACTCTAGAGGGCGGATTTTGTAGGTAAAGGGCTGTTTTGGATATGTTAAGGTGTAAGTGGTGGAAGCATTAAGAAGAAGCAGTGAGAAGAAGCAGTAGAAAGGAGGGGAGGATGGAGATACTTCCTTCTTCTTTGAAGATGATGTTGCTGCTGTCTTGCATTCCCTGTAGGGATTCAGGGAAATGTTGGCAGTTCCTTACTTCTTTTCTGGAAGCAGACAGGAATTTATATAGTGGAACACTCAGTAGTTGATTTAATCCATGCTCCATTATACTTGAAATGGGCTGACTTAATACTTCCTGCATTAGAAAGTATTATGATGTCAGTCAGCAGAATAGAAAAAAATGCTCTGATTGCACGGATAGCCTCTAGCAAATAACATTGCTTTGCTAAGTGTAGGAAGAGGTGTCCTCTTTTTTTTCCTTAGGTGAACATTTCTTTTTTGGAAAGATGAAACACCTGACTCCTAAGCCAGCAGAAATGTCCAGCTACAGCTCAGAACATTACGATACTTCTGTTGACTAAAAGACCTTGTGGTCTGCTAGAAAATGCTGCCTTTCTCTGTGGCCTGAGGTCAGCTAATTCATAATCATCAGAGAGTAATGAATTGCTCAGAGCTTATAATTTGCTATTGTATTGAAAAAAAGGTAAGCAAGTGGATGGTATTCAGGGAGTCAGGGTGTAACATTAATTTCATGACCACATAAACCACACGCCTTTGTGGATTCATACTCTTCTGAGATTAGGATTTTGAGCAGGAAATTAAGAGAATGACAGAACTGTTATCTTGCTGATCAAGCTTTTTCCAAGACAAGACACTGTGTTCCTGTTTTTAAATATTTCCATGTAAAAGGGAGGAAAAGGTTCCTCTCTTCAACAGGGATGGTCTTAATCTTTTTAACAGATCTCAGACAAAAGATTTATAATCTTTAAGAATGTCACCCTTAAATTATAAAGTTAATTTAATTGTGTTCCCTAATTACGTATGAGACGTACTCAGTTTACAAGTTAAAACCCGGGGTGGTTTTTTTTGTTGTTGCTTTTAATTTTTTCTTTTTTATGATGCTGGCTTTTCAAACCCTTCCTGGAACTAGACAATAAACAGTATTTTCTGCTTCCAATGCTACTTCTAGCTATATCAGTTACTCAGGGTGTGAGAGGAAGGTTTGTGAGAGAAAGGTTATATCATTGGCAAAATGGGAAGCAGGATAAACTCCTGTTTACCTCTCTTCAGTTGCAGTGCATTTGTATGGTGAGCTAGAGAAAAACTACATCATAAGACAGGTCCTATGAAGGTTGAAACTACTATAATGTATACCAGCTGCCCAGAGACACTTGCTGTTACCATGTTATACTAACAAACATTAAAGTCCTGAAATACAGAACAGCATAACTCTGTCATTTGCAGAGACCTTACTTTGCTGCAGCTGAGCATCTGGCCCTGTGAGCTGATTTCATGTTTCCAGTTGGAGTCATTATCTCTTTGGCTGTGGGAACACATATTCCATGCTTATGGTCAAATCCAGAATGTTGGATTCAGTGGTAATATATATAAACCCTGAGAACTATTGAACATCTTTGTGCTTCATAAATATTCTGATAGACCTGAGCAAACTCCCAAAGTTCTGGCCTAGTATTCACTGCAATTTAATTTATGGCATGTATTTCCCCCACTATTTTCTGTAGCTTAGTTGAGGAATCTGGAAGAAACATTGCCAGGATCTATGAATTTTCAGAAATTCACATCTGGGGATAGACATGCCAGATTAACATTAATAAATGACACGGAACACTGGTTGACTGGTAAGTGTGACAAAGCCAAATATTTTCCTCACCTTTCTAAAGGCTGGCTGCGGTCAGTATGCTCAGTGTGCCAAGTGTGATGAGAAGAGAAAAAAATAAACCTAATTGGAATTGAGGCTTGATTCTGACATCTGTGAACATTCAAAAGACCTATTTCTCTGTCAATGCTGATTTTGTCAGCAGATCTGCGTCAGAAATGGAAGGGTCACAGTTCCTTTCAGGAGCTGAGCCATTGTTTGCCATCTAAAGAAAGTTGGTAAATCCTTAACAAAGAAAATGTTGTAATTAAGTGTGTTTTATTTGTCCCACCTGAAATTCACAGTCCAGACTGATCTGGGGAAATCCAAATAGTCTGTTTGAAGTTTAGAGTTTGAGGAGACAGAGGGGACATCAGGTACACAGTGGTATTTTCACAAGCTCCTCCCTTTATTTTTGAAAGAAAGGAATTTACTACTTTGCTTGGATTTATGGCTGCTTGATGGCTGTTTTACAAACTGAATTTGTATACCTGCAGAAAGCTTGTGACAGCAGGGCCAGTGCATGGCTCCTGCATTGCTGCTCCATCCCAGGAATGGTGCTTTTATTCTAAATAAATGTATGTCTATTTAAATGAATGACTTGCAAACACATGTGGCCAGGTGCACTGGTTTTGGGTGGGAGAGACTTAATTTTCTTCATGAGAGCTGGGATGGGCTATGTTTTAGATGAGCGGCCAAAACTGCTGATAACACAGGGATGTTTTCATTATTGCTGAGCCAAGCCCAAGACTTTTCTGCTCCTGACGCCACCCCACCAGTGAGGAGACTGGGAGTGCAGAAGGAGCTGAGAGGGGACACAGCTGGACAGCTGACCCCGAGTGACCCAAGGGACATCCCACACCATATGGTGTCATGATCAGCATACAAACCCGTGACCAATTTTGCCCATGACTCATTTGCTTTGGCAGCATCTGGAGCATCAAACTGGTCCTATGGACTCTTGAAGTGATTGATCTGAATTGCAGAAGAGGCATGGCAGGGGCGAGAAGGAGTCAAGCCCTGCACCTCTCCTGATATATGGCTGTGAAGCCAGTGCCCTCTGCAGAAGAAAGTGGAAAGATGAAGATCTACAAGCACCTTGTTATCGCCCAGGAGGGAGGAGAGATGGATCACATTTTATGATAGCTGGCAGAGGTACAGAGAAGGTCTCCTCCCTCTCATCCTGCCTTGCTTTGCCTTTTGACTGCAGTGATGGACCAGGGAATGCAAATGATGAGGTCTGGTGGTGTTACCCCCAAGGGAACAGATGCTGCGTGATGTACATGCCGTATTTTAAGAAAAAGATTGCAGTGCATGACATAAAGAGAAATATTAACCTTTATAAAGACAAAAGTGAGCATGTTGTGGATGTTGTCACAGCAATCTTCACCTTTCTCATACCTGGGGAATTAGTGTCTGACCTGTCCTGCCTTCTGTGACAGCAGAATGGATCAGTTTTACCTTAGGGCAATAGTTTGCAGCAAAGATTGAGATTTCTGCTTTTTTTTTTTTTTTTCAATCTTCCATCTAATGCATTTAGGGGTTTTGAGACCCAAAGAAGGCCATTTCTGAGGAAAAGAATTTGCCTCTTTTCATATGCAGGTAAGTGGTTTTATTACTAGAGGAAAAACCTCATGAAATGTGAAGCTTACAGTTCTGATTTTTTTAATTGTATTTTTACATCTATCAATATTTGTGTGAAATCTGTAAAACCTCGGAAATGCTGCAACTTTGATCACAGTTACAAGCTAGATTGCAACTGCTCCACTCACAGCTTATCAAGGAACTGAGTGCTGCAGGAATGGCTCAGAAGTGACCAGCAAGAGCTGGAACAGAGAAATCACCTGCTAGCATAAAATCCTAATTGCACCATTACTAAGCCAGTGGCCTGTCCAAATGGAGGACGGCTAAAAAGTGTCATGAAAGTAAAAATAAATTGCAGTCATCATCTTTGCAAATCCCTGAGGAAGATGAGCAGCAGCCTGTGTGCAATGGCAGCTGGTAGGAAGAGAATACTCTGTGCATGTGCATGGAGTGTGTATGTGTGCAAGTGTAGGGGCTCAGATGGAACCACAGATGGAACCATAGATGGAACCATAGAATATCCTAAGTTAGAAGGGTCCTACAGGGACCATCAAACACAACCATTCTCCTGGCTCTGCACAGGACAACCCCAAAAATCATACCATTTGTCTGAGAACATAGTCCAAACTTCTTGAACTCTGTCAGGCAGCTGGTGTGGAGGATGCTTGTGCTTGTTGCCTTTACGAAGAGCTCTTGTCACAGGCCTGCTGTGAGTCTGGAGCTATTATGCAAGGGACATGCCATCCTTATGGAGGGGACTGTGCAAAAAGAACCTCTTCTCATTAACCACATTAGTGGCAGTGTCTGGTGCAACAAGCTTAATAAAATCTGCACAGTTAATTCTCCCATGGGACTGAAACCAGTCAGGGTCTTTTTAGAGAGATGAGAGAGCAAAGCCAGGAGGAAATGCATTTACGTGGTTTTAATGGCGTAGTTTTTCAATCACTTATATCTCATCGGGCTGTAAAGGAGAAAAACAATAGTATTAAGGCACTACATGAATCTGCTGTATTAAATTGACCTAAATTCTATATATTTATAATGCTGCAACAAATGAAAACTCCAACAAGGAATACATTCCTCCATGTCTGCAGCACTTCTCGTTTTTCTTTACTTTTTTTTTCTTGTGTCTGTAATTGTGGCTCATTCAACAGCCAGTGAGGTAGTTACCATCAACACAGAAGAGAGCTGGAGTAGTTTCCTGAAAATCCTGTCTTACAGCAAATGCAAAGCAAAGGTTTAGGTGAATCAATTTGCAGTTATTATGGTGTCCTTACATGGTCTCCAGCAGAAAGCTCTGTTGAATTTACAGCTACATTTTGTATCACTTTGAAGTATTAACTACTTAATTCTACTGGTTCTGCTGCTGATGATAAACCAGATGTTTTATCACGGGCAGCGGTGTGGATTCTTACAGGTACTTATGTGTCAGCTCCTATTCATTTCCGCAGGAGCTGGGTTTATCTGCTCAGCTGTATCCTGAAAATGTATATGCAGCACTTTGAGCTCAAACTGCTGCCAAGTTTTTGTTCATTTTAACCTCCATCTTGCATGAGGGGATGTTTTCCCTTTAAAAGATTTACACCTTCAACTCCTGGGATTATTAAAAAACCAAAATAAATCTTTCATTGCTTCCCCCACTTTTTTTAGTTTTCTTTAAATAACAAGAGTCAAAGGTAGAAATACCTTCACAGAATCATCATCATGTTTTTTTCCACTGACTTCCATGGAACATTAAACCAGCTGAGGATCAAAAAATCTATAAACATAACCTGAAGATACATTAACAGACAAAATTCCCGAAGATTGCATTCTACCCTGGCCCCACACCTTGGGTCTTGCTTTTATTATGAATCTTGTTAATGGACATTATTAATTAGAAATTAAAGTTTTATTTAACCTAAAACATTAGTATTGAACACTTTTCAATGTTTGGCTTTCAGTAAAGAATTTTCGTTTGAAAAGTCACAACACTACTATAAATTAAACTTTCCATATTTTCCATTTTTAAATTTTTTTTTGCATAAAACATTCCTGTTGTATTCAAAATAGTTCTCTATTGACCTTTCAGGCAAGTTTTAGTAGATTTATTTTCAAATATTATACTAGATATCAATCATGGTCCCTTAGCTCAAGTTCTAAAAAAGAACCATGAGAACTGATTGGCCTGGGGAAAGGGGATTTTTTTTTAACATGTCTTATGGTAAATGTATATAAATTTGGGCCTGGGGTACAGAATAGATGGCAAAACCTTTTCCTGTTTGCTTTGCCCAGAATGAACATTCCCATAAACTCTGCACAGACAGGAGATAAAAATCAGTATGTCAAAAGGAGAAAGAACCTATGGGACTTATGGGATTTGTAATGGACAATGCTTATGTCATTTATAACCCTTCTGAATGTCTGGTGCTTCTGGTTTCAAGGTCAGATCCTGCTTCAAAACTGGCCGCACTGTGTACAAGAGTTTGGAACACATGGAACTGATGAATTCAGAGGTTGGAACTAGATGATCTAGAACAACCTTTCCAACCAAAGCCATTCTATGAATTCTAAATGTCCCTTTACACCTAAATTATTCTTGTGGTTCTATAGTTTTGTATAGAAGGCAGTGTAGGAAGTAATTTTCCAGGAGGAAATGTGTGTGGAACTTACAGTGTACTTGTGAGACATAGAAAGTTGGAGGAAAGAAAAATGCTGCTTTAAAATCAACTTTTTCCCCATCTCATGGGTCCAAAAGCACTGACAGTTTTGATTTTGGGGCTTAAATTATATCGCAGTGGCTGTTGGAAACTGCAGACTGAAATGTCAGTGTTGCTGGAATATAATAGTACAGAGCCAGTAAATATCTCTGGATTTAGCTCTCACATATTTTTTTTTTATTAGTATTCCATCAATAACTTTGTTGTACATGCTTTCACACAGATACTTCATTTCTTTCAAGGTGGTTTAACTGCCTAGCAACCTTATAAAAATACATTTCAGTGTTCTGTAGTAATAGCTGAAAACAGTGGAGCTTATATTAATGCAACTGTGGTGTTTTGAGAGGTAGTGACTGAAATGCTGTGGCCCTTTTTTTTTTGATCAGAATTAATTCTAAAAGGAAAAATGTTTTTAGGGACTTAATGAAGCTGATTGGTAAAGAATCAGGTAAAATATGGCTATTAAGTAAATCATCCTACTTAAATGGTGACCTTCAAAGGTGTCAATAAGAGATGGGCGTCCACACACATTTTTTGTGCATTTGAAAATGGTCTTTTCTTCCCGGGAGAAGTAGTAAATTGAAGCCTTCTGGAAAAGAACAAAACTAACCATAAACTGCTTTGCATTTATATCACTCAGCCCCCGGAGATGTAGATGGCTGTTCTAGTGTGAATGACATATTCAGTCTTACAAAGATTTCAGTGTGAAACTGCAAACACTTATTACCAATTTCAGATCTTATTTCTCTAAGTAGTTCCAAACACTAGTTTTGTATTTATTATTTACAAGCAGAAATTATATGTCAAGTAGTTTCTAGAAGACCATGCTTGAGTGAAAATTTATTCTTGGAGAAGTGACTACACCCTGTGTAACAGGATAACTCCTAAATGATAGAATCACTGAAGTGCCTGCTCATTTCCTAGCATGGAACAAGGTCAAATGAACTTCACATTCAACATAGAATTTTCAGAATTTTATTCTGAAACTTCTGCTACTGAAGGCTACCAGTGGGAAATCATAGAATCATTCCTGATACAGGCCAGGAAGACACTGGAATTCTTCCCCCAACTGGGCAAACACCGGCTCATGTTCAGCCACTGTCTACATTTTCATCTGGGCAGCATTCTAGCCACTCTCCCACAGACTGGAGCAAGGCAGGGGTTCATTGGAACATGAGGGCAGGATCCAGTCCTTGCTGGCCTTGAACCTCACCTTGAACCTGATCCCTCGGTTGACCCCTATGGGCAGAATGACCCCAGGCATGAAAATATGCTCCAGAACCTTGCTGGGCCCTGAGGTCAGGCTGACAGGCCTGCAGTTCCCCACATCCTCCCTGCAGCCCCTCTTGGGTATGCGTGTCACATTGGCACTTCCTGTCAGCTGGGACCTCCCCAACTGCCCAGGACTGATAATAAAAGATAGAG
>VYZT01035283.1:121246-151206 GCA_013400735.1 Pomatostomus ruficeps
GGGCCAAACCCCTCGAGTGGCCACTCCCAGGAGAGCAGCTCTGTGAGGAGGCAGCAGCTCTCTCACGAGGCAGCAGCTCCCTCAGGAGGAAGTAGCGCTCCCAGGTGCCCGTGGCCAGTGTTCATCAGAGCACTGCCAGGATGTCAAAGAGGCAGGAGGCAAATGCCCACTGCCAACCCCGTGAGGGGCAACCGCTGCTGTCCAAGCGGCGACAGGTGAGGGATGGGGATGGAGGGAGAGGCTGCAGTGGGACCTGGGGGGAGAGCTGGGGGCAGAGACCGCCAGCCAGGCCTGGCTGTAGGGCTTGCTCTGTGGAGGAGCCGGTGCCAGGATGGCCGAGGTGCAGCAATGTCCCCGAGGCAGCGAGCCCAGCTGGGAACCCAGCTCAGCCTGGCTGCCGTGGCCAGCACCTGCCTTGGGGCCAGAGCCAGGCTTGCCAGCATGTGGGGGGACACTGTGCCCGCACAGCCGGCTCCCTCCCGTGCCTCCTCCTGCTTCCCACAGGTGCCCCAGAGGCAGCCGCAGGCAGCAGCGGAGGTCACATCAGTGACTGTCACACCCCTCCATGGGGATGGACTGGTCCCCGCACCGGTCCCCTCATGGAGACCCTCAGGATGTGGAGCACAGGAGGACAGCCTGGAGGGCAGGCTCTCCCTGCCCGGCAGCAGCTCAGTCACACGGCCAGCGAGATTGTCCGTGTCTGACTTGCCGTCTCTCCATGGCCGTCCATTGACTGTGGAACCTCCATGCCGGCTCAGCCCTGAAACGCCAAGAGCAGCCTCGGCAAGGGTCAAGATGCCCCCTCTGCCAGCAGCAGCAGCAGCAGCCTCTGGGTCTTCTAGAGGCAGAGCATGGTCTGGGGGCCCCATGGCCAGCGGCCACCGAGAGTTCATGCCACATGCTCCATGGGGCACTGTGGCTGCTGATGGGGCCCGGGAAACACCTTCCCTGGACAGCGCAGCTGAGGGACTCTGGAGAGGGTCAGTGGCACGGTAGGGCCATCGCCTGCCACCCCTGCGGCCTGCAAGTGGCACGCTGCTGCGCACAGGGACCCAACCTGCCTGGAAGGACCTTGGGCACAATGAGACAGAGGAGCTCCCTGAGGTGCAGGAAGAGCACGGTGGCAAAACATCCAGAGACCTGTGTAGAGGCCTTGCCCCGTGCCTATGTGAGGACACATCCATCAAGCCCACCTGCACCCAGGAGCGGTCAAGTGTCCGCCAAGAGGCGGATGCAGAGCCCCAGGTGCTGCCCAGCACTCCTGGCTTGACCCAAGGCTCCAAAGGAGTGATGGGAAACTCCTCTGAGCTCCTTTGTCCTGCCCAGTTGGCAGAACAGAGCTCTGACTCTGCCAACTCGCGGCTCTGGGACATTTTTCTAAAGGAGCCAGAGGAGAAGTGGGAGGAGGAAGAAAGCCTCCCAGACACAGAGGCTGCAGGAGAGGGGGACGGCGACACGCGGAGCGCGTCACGTCCCCCTTTAAAAGAGACAAAGGCAGAGGCAGCAGCTTCTGCCCTGGACGAAGATGGGCCTGCAGAGGAGCAAAGCGCACAGGGCAAGCTGCTCTGCACAGAGACTGAGGATGCTTCGAAGCACCTTGTGCACATGGAGGCAGAGGAGCTGGAGAAGTTGGAGGAAGACATCCTCTCCTACCTGAATGAACAAAGCTCCGTCAACACCACCAACATCCTCAGGGATCCATCAAGTCTCACCCTGGGGCCTGTTTCAGGCCCCTTGGGGCCGCGCAGCCTTTGCATCTGGACCAACGACTGCGTAGGAGAGACCAAAAACTACGCACAGCTTGTGGCACCTGACCTCTTTGAAGAGCTGTGGTCTCTCTTTAATAACAAGGACGTGCCGTCCTGGGACACTCGTGTAGACGAGCTGCTGGAAAAGTGGGAGGAAGAAGAGCTCCCTGGAAGAGATGGTGCAGGAGAGAGGGACAGCGAGCCAGAGAACTCCTTGTCTCTCCCACTGCAAGACAAAGAAGTGGAGCCAGCATCTCCTCCCCTGACCAGCAATCCCTGCAGTGAGGGGCACATTGAGTCTGTCACCATGGAACTGCCCAAAGATGCAAAGACGTCGCCTTTTGCCCTGCCTGCCGATCCTGCGGAGGACGCCGACGCAGTGTGCATGGAGGCTGGCTATGTCCAGGCCGCCCCACCCCAGGAAAAGCCCTGCAGGACTGGGGTGCTGGCAGGGGCTTGCCTGGTGCCTGCCCAGCCCCTGGCACACAGTCTTCCTTCTTCCCGCTCTGTCATGGCCACTGCCCCGCAGCCCCCAGCCCCACGACGATGGCGCACCATCGTCAAGACGGTCCGGCGGGCTCTGAGCCGGGTTTTCTCCTTCAGCTGCCTCAGGGGGCAGCGAGAGGAGTAAGCCCAGCTGCCAGCACCAGGTGGGTCCCAGAGGCTGGCCACGCCATTGCTGACACAGGAGGCCAGAATGCCACCGGCATTTTAGCCCACCTGGGCATACGCTGGCTCATGTTCAGCCCCTGTTGACCTTTTCTTCTGGACAGCTTTCCAGCCGCTCTGCCCCCAGCCTGGAATACTGCAGGGGCTTGTCATGATCCAAGTGTACGACCCAGTCTTTGGTCTTGTTGAACCTCATTCCTCTCCCCAGGCTCCTTCGATGCAGCTGGTCTACATCCACCCACAGAACCTTCCTACCCTCCTGCACATTTACCCTCCCACCTAACTCTTTGCCATCTGTGAATTTCCTGAGGGTGTCTTCAATTTCCTCATCAGTATAAACAAAAATATTAATCATGAGTGGACCCAATAATGAGGCCTGTGCCCTCTTATTGATTGTCTGCCAGCTATATTTAACTCCTTTCACTACACTCTTTGGCCCAACCATCCTGTCATTTTTCAACCCAATGAAGAGTGCACTCATTGGAGCCATCAGAAGCCAGTTTCTCCAGGACAGTGCTGTGGGAAACAGTGTCAAAGGCTTTACTAAACTCCAGGTAGACACATCCACAGCCTTTGCCTCATCCACCTTAGCAGGTCACTTGTGACTAGGAGGAGATCAGGTTTTGGTCAATCAGGACCTGCCTTTCATGAACCCCTGCTTGCTGATCCCCTGGTTGTCCTGTATGTGCTACAAGATCACACTCAGGATGATCTATTCCATGACCTTCCCTGACACCAAGGTTTGGCTGACAGGCCTGGAGCTCCCCAGAGCCTTCTTCCAGCCAAGGCACATTGTGACACACAAACCTGTGTGCATCAAGAACTGAGTACTTGGGACTATGTCTACGCCAGCAAATTAAACAGAGTCAGGAACTGTCCTTTGGCACTGAAATGCAATTGCATACCTTGTTAGATTGTTGGCATTGTTCCTGTTTCTCTTTCACTCAACCAGCATTGTCCCAAACCATTTCTTACCACAGCTCAGTAATTAACACAGGCAAACAACCTTTCCCAGTAAGCAGCTACATGCACCTACACTTTACTGGAGGGTGAGAGACTGAGGTGTTTTGGACATTTTAGAGTAGCCCTTTCCATGTCAAGGTGGCCCAGTGACAGAGAACAGTTCTAAACAAGCATAATTTGTTAGCATAAATTTAGTTTTTGCATCCTGATTCCTAGGTGCTTACCCTAAGCAAAATATCATCTGAATGTTCTGTTCCAAGCTTGGCTGCTGCTATCCAAAAACATCTCAGGAAGAATAGATCTAAATCTGGAAGAAGTTAAGTGGTGAGATGAACCCTGAGTTTGAAAACAGGAGCCTTGTCTGAAAAACTAAAGTGCAAACTCCTGACTGGGAAGAACATACTGCTGATTTACTGACTATTCTTTTATAAATGCAGCACTATTTTCTCTATTTTAAAATTTCTTTTTTTTTTTTTTTTTTGTGTTGTTTCAAAAGGAAGGTGCTCCTCCTGTTAGAGCTCTACCCTTGTATTAGCAGCTGGTTACCACTGGTTCATTAAACTGCACCACTTCAAAATGCCAGTAAAGCAGCAATGACTGTAGCCATTGCAGCTGGGATGATGTGATTCTGCAATGGGAGTAGCTGTAAATTTCGTACCAGCAGGAGTTGTGCCACCAGCCTATGCTGGTGGTTTGTACGGAGGCAGCCATGCCAGGGATTGTAAAGTAGGAAAACCAGCAGCATAATGGAACCTCAGATGTGTTGTTCTTATCTGATTGTTGTTCGTTCTGCCCTGGTGCACTGGCTCAGAGCTCAATATTCATCTCTCGCTCTTGATGTGAGCTCATGATATCTGTTTGCCATGTAAATATGCAGCATATATGGAAGAACTAGAAAATGAACTGTTAACCATGTCCTGGTTCAGGCATCAATGGGATCCTTTGGAAACCTTTGCACTTCCAGGGCATTTTTGCTAGGTGATACCTCCAAATATGTTTCCAGTGAAGAATTATTTTCTTCAGTTTTTCACAAACCCTGAAGCACTAAGATGAAAGAAATCAAGCCTCTCTGATCCTTCCAAGCCTTCTCCAGAATTATGTATTTCTTCCTTTGCAGAGCTTACGTGTTGTCCCAGCAGTTCTATTTCCTAGTGAGGTGTTTTCTTAGATGTCTGATCTCCATAGAGATATTTGAAATCATTAATCTCAGACTGGATTACTTGTATGAGTGGACTATTCAGAAACTGCAGATCTCCCTTCTGAATTAACTTAGCTGATGTCAAATTTTACTGTTTCCTTTTTCCACTTGCTCTTTCTAAGTGCAGTAAGTCCACATTCACAGACTTGCTTGGAACATGTCCTGCATAAATGCCGCAGCCAATAATAAATCAAAATGAAAATGTTACATAAATAGGCCAGAATAAAGCTGGCTTTGCATGCTTCCAGCCTACCTGAGGGAAGTCTGGTTGTCCTTAACAATAACATTAATTTTACCCTATAATAATTTAACAAGCTTACATATTAAGGAGATATACAAGTATGCAAACATCAAAAGAGATCAGAAAAAGCTTGATAACTTTTTATGTCAGAACACACTGTGACTTGAAATGCTTTGCAGATCAGGTTTTTCAGGTTCTTTTTCAGGAATTCTCTTTTAGAAGAAAATCCAGGAGGAAATTTCTGACCTTTTACTTTTTTCAGAATCAAATATTTAAATTTTACTATCAATGCATCATTTTGATGTGTATTCTCAGCAGAGTGGGTGCTGTGGTACTAACCTTCATCATAGCCTTAATCTCCTGCCATTGCACCTTCTGACTACAGATTCTCTTTGAAGGACAGTCTGCAAAACAAACCTGGTGCTTCTCCAGAGTGAAGAACAGCTTCACAGAGGTGAAGGGTAAGTCACAAACCTCTATGATGATTACCAAAGTTCAGTGTGCAGGATCTTTCCTTTCATCAATGTAGAGATCTGGCAGCAGGTGGCTTATCCAGCCATAAAACTCACAGCAAGGTCAGCTGAGTGCCTTCACAGTCCTTCACATTTCCTGCACCTGGTCAAAGACATAATTCCATTATCTCTTTTACCTCCCATTTCTTCTGGATCAATGTGGACATACCTTCATCTCTGCTGGTGGATTAAGGGTCCTTGATGTTCTTAGTGGAGCATTAAGGGGAACTCAAATAATGCCCCAGGAAGGTTAGGCTGGAAGCCTGCTAGTTAGATGATTCATCTGACCTAACATTAGGTGTCTGCCACTTGCCTGGGCTTTTATTACAGTCGGTGGTGACCTGATCAGTATATTCCATGGAGATTAGTGCATGATTCATCCTAACAAATGCAGCTCTCTCACTGAGGGTGAGATGAATCATGTCTCATACTTCAGTAACTCTACGGACTCTTTGCTGACTGCAAAGGCATTCCAGAGTAACTTGCTTAGAAATAAAAATCTAACTCTATAAATATTCGCATTTAGCTAAACAAATTCCACTTCGTACATCTTAAGGGCTCTCAACACTGAAATAACTTTGACACCTGCATTTGAACACCTGAATTAGAAATGTCCAAGTTTGAGTAATCATACTTGAGAATCCTTGTAAAATCGTGGTGTCCCTACTGATGCTAAATTACATTGTTAGGAGAACATAAATAATGGCTCTTCCTGATGCACTACAGTGAGATGTGTTGTAATATTTTCCAAGGGGTGTGAGAGGTTTTTGTCTTAAGGAAGCATCAAAAGTGTTATGGAAAGGATTGAAATTATTCAGCTTGAATACATACAGCAGATAAGTAGATCTAGGTGATTCACTTCCCCTTTGGTGTGTTCTAAGCACCTGGGAGTGAAAAACTTACTTGGGTGAGATATTTTTCATGGAGGAGAACAAAGGAGTTCAGGCAACTTCATCTTGTCTCCTGCTGCACTGTTCTGGGGGATTGACACTGTCTTTCTGACAAACTCAGAGGGAGTTGACTTCAGTAAAGCCCAGGTATAGCCCCAGAAGGATAAAACTGAAAAACTTACACAGCTTTGAGCTGTGATTACAAAATCCATAATATTAGCACTTGCAGTTTTCAGTTGGGGTCTAACTTTTGGGATCAAATTAAACTACATATAATAGATATTCTGCTAAAAGCAAATGAAGAATAATCTGTCCAGCTATATAAAAATACTTCCCACATATTTCCTTTTCTAAACTGTAGTAAGGAGAGTCAACACAGTTTCCCACTGAGTTAATCATGCCTTGGGCATCATATCATCAGAACGCTGTGGATGGAATAAAATATTACTAAAGCGAAATACTTACTTAAAGCATAACAGCAACAGTATGAGTTATCAGGGCATTACTGATAAAGGAATAACTAGAGTTTGAAAACAAAATTGAAGTAAATAAAAATTCTATCTTGAATAAGAAAGACTCTGGAAGATCATGAAATTGTAGAATGATTTGAATTGGAAGGGACCTTCAAGAGTATCTAGTTCCAAGCCCTCTGCCATGGGCAGAGACACCTTCCACTAGACTCAGAGCCCCGTTCAATCTGGCCTTGACACCTCCAGGGCTATGGGGTTTTTAATAATGCCTGAAAAAATTAAAAATGCCTCAGAGTAAGGAAAACTATCTCCCTTGTTTACTTTCTGGATGTGGCCTCTAGATGTTACTGAAAGCAAGACAGTAAGAAATTTTGAGAAGGTGCTTATATAAGGGCTTGATAGAGTACGCTGGAGATACTGGTTATATTGTGTCATAGTTCTCCTTTCTGATACATCTAAAAGAAACATCTGCAATGCCCCCCTGGCACTGCAGATTTAACGCCAACACAGTACAATTTAATCATGTGCTGTAGCAGGTGTTTAGCAGACTACTCAGGACATTAGCAGAGAATAAGACCAGGGCTGTTGTCTGGGGAAATGAACAATGTGATGCCAGAAGCTGTTCAGTAGTTCCCAGCAATGGTATGAATTCCTTGATACCCTCCACACATGCACATTGTGCTGCAAGAATATAATGAGGCATTCTGTGCTGGAAGGACACATCTGGGAGTCCCTGAAGAAATCTACAAGTGTTTTTTTTGCCTTTGTAATGTCCTGTCCTCTCACAGTGACCTAGAAAAAGTCTTCTAGGACACAAGTCTCCACTATCATTGCTGTCGTACCTTTCCTTATTTTCCTTTTTGTAAAGTAACCTATTATCTTGCACATAAAAATATTCCAGAAAGGTTTTATGAGATATTAACCCTAATTATACTTTTCATTCTCTTTCGGGGAATAACCCAGAAGCTTGAAAGCCATTTCATTATATAGCTGTAAATGAGCCACTCTAGGTTGTATAGAGGTCATGCATGTATTCTATCTGTCTATCTACCTACCTCCCTACCTACCTACCTACCTACCTACCTACCTACCTACCTACCTACCTACCTATCCTTGAATTGCTTTTGTTTATTAAACATTCCTACTGTCATGAAAGGCAGAGTATAAACTTTGCTTTGTTTCTTTTTATCCATAGTGAGAATTTTCTAGGGAAAGGAGAATGCTACCAAAGTATGGTACAGTGCATATATGTCAGAGCACATCCATCATGGAAATCAGCACTAGTAAAGAGTAATCCAAAAGGCAAGAAATTCCGTCTTTATAACTGAAAGAGACTGAGCATTTTTTAATCCCTTCCTTATATTAATTATCATATTTAGAAATAGGTCTAGAGATTTTGTTTCCTGTATTTTACAGTCTATATTTCACCTAGATGAAGCCATCTGTGGAGCTATTAACTGCACACGGAGACAGCCAAACCCTTTATTTCTGTTTAGACCTTCCCTAATGGATGCATTTTCTGCTACAGATGCCTGGAAGACTCAGTGAGATGACTACAATTAGGTGAACTGAGCCTTATTCACAGTTCATTGCTGGTGAATATCTAATTTCTACAGCATAGGATGGGATCCTTCTGTAATGCATCAGAAATGAAGTTGCTCCACTGAGAGGAGCAAAGAAGTTTTTTTTCTGATTGGCCAAAAGTCAGCTGATTAGAGGTGGAGAAATGGGTTCAGAACATTGGTCTAAATTTGTCAGAGTGTGATTTTGCATTTGGGCTTAGTTTAATAAACCTATTTTGTAGAGAACAAAATATTTTCTGAAATATAAATAATTCTGAGTACCTCAGGAATGTTTCATATTAAACAAACCATCTCAAGAAAACCATGCAAAGAATGGAGATCAGGTTTAAAATGTAAGCAAAACTGCTCTCTGAAGCAACATACACCCAACATAGAGGAACCTGAGAGGAACTTTCACAGGTTGCTTACTCTCCTAAAGAGAAGGGACTGCTGTGCAGCATTGGAATGTTTCAGTTCAGTAAAGCCTTTCCCCATTCCTTTAAAACTAAGACTCATTATGATTTTCTTTCACCTGGGACTTGCAAGTTATGCTTTCTCCCTTATCAAAGAGCAAAGCAGCACCTTTCTTTTTTTTTTCCAAAACATACCTTCTAACAATGAAAAATACATGTTTTAAACTAAAAGAATGGTGATTTCTCTCAGTTCTACCTAGGAATTTTTATTAAGGTGGATTGGCAGTGCTGTGAAGGAGGAGCTTAAGCAGCTCCAGTCCAGCCTTTGTGTGACAGGTAACTGCAGCTGCTGTGTGATTTATAGACTTAGGAAGGATGTTTTT
The DNA here is from genome assembly GCA_013400735.1 of Pomatostomus ruficeps. Classification (NCBI taxonomy): domain Eukaryota; kingdom Metazoa; phylum Chordata; class Aves; order Passeriformes; family Timaliidae; genus Pomatostomus; species Pomatostomus ruficeps. The sequence goes on from VYZT01035283.1 coordinate 130,296, forward strand.
AGCAGTGCCAAAATTAGGATAAGACAGATTGCTGCATCTGAAAATATAATGTATGATGTTGCATTAAAGCTGTTACCCACTGAATCTTAAACCTGATATAATTTCTATAGACACGTGTAGCTGCTTACTGAAGGCAAATAAGTCATTAACATGCAAAAACATTTCTTCAGAGAATGTTTGCTTCTGAACACAATATGGAGCACAGAACCTTTGGATGAACTCCAAGTTGTCGGTAGTAGAGTTGAGTGAATGATTCAGAACAAGCAATGTGACTGATGAATTTTTCTTTCTGCTTAAAAAGTGTCTTCAGACACATCAGTATTTCCTCAGACTGATTTGTCTCCAATCAACTTATGGAAAGGGAAAAACCCCACCACAGAACAACAAACAAAAAAAATCCTTAAGTCTATAGCTTGATCTTGAGAAATCTCCTTGAGAATATACATTACTCCACTCCCAGAGTCTGGTGTAAAAGGAAAATTTTTTAATTGAAGAAAACAAAAACTAGATGTTTCATCTAAAAAGGCAGCTGCTGTGGGGAGGATTGGTGGTGTTTATAAGGGTGTATGGCAGAAAAAAATCTGTTGGGTCTGTCTTTACTTGTTAGGTGTTGGGTTAAAATCTGTATAGGAAGGTGATATGAGTACCTCTGTTGAAAAATTGCTTTTGTAGATTTCTTTTAGAGGTATTTTTTTTTCTCTGTCTCCAGTGATGGGGCAGTTATCACTCTGAAGGAGCCCTCTGAGGCTGGTGAAATAGCAAGGTTCTGTTGAGATTCATACTGAGAGACCTCTAAGTATTTGGATCCTTTGATGTGTAGTCATTGGCACTTTTGGACATGGTTTAGCATGGTCATGGTGGTGCTGGGTTAATGGTTGGACTCAATGACCTTAGAGGTCTTTTCCAACCTAAACAATTTTGTGGTTTTGTCAATAAAATACCAGATCAGGAAGACAAAATCAAGGAGTTTTGCAAAGAATACTCTGAGATGGTTGAGTTTGGCTACAACTCCTCTAGAAAACCAGAGATGTTCAGAAGAACATCTCCAGCTTCAGATCATATTTCCTGATGTGATCTACTTGGATTTGGGAGGTTTCTCACCATTCCTCACTAGCTGTGGTGAGGACAGAATTAGTGCTCATACAGAGATAACACCCCTGCACTCAGGACTTTCCTGTCACTGGATTGCTGGAAAAAGGCGTAATAAATGACCTTGGTGAAGGGCAGTAATGCAGTCAGTGGGATGTACCAGCAAGCCCCTTGAAGATTTGCTGTCTCTCTTATGCTCTTCTGATCTACTTCCTCTCACACCTTATCTCACCTTCCTCCTCTCTCACCTTATCAGTTCAGAGTGCAAACTGGCTGAAGGAGGGCTTAGCTCTGTGCATGCAACATTCCCATTGAAATGGATATTCTGGCTTCCCACAGGTGTCTGCACCTCAGCAGTAATACATCCATGAAGTCTGCTGAGCTATCTCCATACTACTGTTCATGGACTTCTGCCAGAAGATTCATGGCTCATTATTCAGTGCTTCATGTATACTGGCTCAAAAATAGACGGAATATTTTGGGTTTTAGAAGTGATCTGCAGTAGTTTGGGAAATCCCTTTTCCTTAAGAGCCCAAGAAGAAAACAGCTCTGGAAACAAAAAATGGATTTTTCTTTAATGGTAGAAGCACTGCTGTCAGTATGCTGAAGGAAGAACTAACCTTTTTCTATGCTGTTTTTTCCCCCCATCAATTCATGTTTAGTTAACAGTGTTTAAACTGCATCATTATAATCCTTTCCTCTAATAAGTGCTTCAGCCTTTCAACTAAAGCAAAGTGGTTTATGTGTGTGTACACTGCAGAGCCAATCTGCAGTGCCTCGTGGCAGTGTTTGCCGAGGATGTAGTAGGAGTTTAGTGCCAACTCTGGGGAATTGGACCACTATTATTTACAGGCACATGAGTGTAAGCCCTTGCATATCATTTATAAAATGTCACCCTGATACAGTGCATATCAAAGTGTGAAATTCTGTGCATGTTTGTGCCACCAGATTTTGGCATAGATTTGGAATTTGAAGAGCAGAAACTGGTCCCACTAAATAATATGAACCTTGTGGAATGATGCCAGCTGCTTCCTGCTAATGTGACCTTTTCTTCCATGTTTCTCTTTCCCTGTCCGTCTGATGGATAGGATGATTTTAAGAGACTTCAGTACATGATAGGGCTGCCAGGTTTGGATCCACATCCAATTATTTCCAAAGGTCAGAGCCACTTGCACTGGGCACTCTTGTTTGCATTCCTTCTCTTAATTTCCAGGAATAGTGGTGACAAAAATAAGGCAGAGGATAATTCTACTGGATATATGAACCCTTGGCTAGATATCACTGCAATCTTTCTTATTATAACATGTATTTTTAAAGAAACCCATTTATCCCTTAACTGCCTGCTTGTAGATCTTATTGTACCTTCCTATTCCAGCACTGGGCTTCCCTGGGGACAACTGAATTAGAGAGATTGCTGGATTGATTCAGTCTGGCAGCTCCCGTGTTAATATTGGTCTTAACTTCAGGAGTTGTCAAACAATAAATAAATGAATGACAAACCAAAACATGCTGGGGTTTTTATTTTTGACATGGCAGAAGAAAGAAAAAACAGAACTGAAACAGCTTAAGTCTCTTACTTTGTTCTATCTGTCCTGAGATAGAAAGAAACACATTTAAACTTTTCGAGATCAATATCCATGAAAAATTATGACTAAATAAATCAAAATGAGAAAATCATTGACTAAAGTCATATTCTGGATATCTAGGCATTAAAATCTGGGTTTACATTTTGTCAGCCACTATTTTTTTGAGACCCATATGCTTCAAATTTAAAGATTTTGAAGCTTCTCTGAATTACTTTTACGTTTATCTTTCTGTGGATCCAGATCTTTTCTTTTGGTTAGAAGGAACAAAATTCCTGAGGACTACAATATTTCAGATTCTGTACAAGCCCTAAAGTTCCCCTGAAACCACTTTCATTAATTTTGTAGAAGTTGCAGCCTTAAGGCTTTAAAAAGTGCTAAGCAATCAGCAGTCACTCATTTGGGAGCCTAATTATGGAGTTAGGAAACAAATATGTCTTGGTCTATCACTTGCCTTGCATAATATGTGTTCTGGGACTTAACCCCACACCTGCTCGTACAGATGTGCAAATACTTGAGACTGCTGGGTACCAACACAGAGATCTCTTTCCAAGTGTGCCACTGGGTGACATGGGAAAGCATCTGCATCCTTCAGCCCATCAAGAGGAGTCTCCTGGTGGCTGAAATTGGTATTTTATAATTTCAGATATCATCTGAAGTATTTGAAGTGTCTCTGAGTAGCAAAATAATGATCTCCAGGATATGACTTGATATACATTCTCACATACATTGTGCAGGAAAAGTGCAAACATTGTCCTTTCAGATGTGGAATAAACAGAATTAAGCAAGGATATGCTATTTTCTGAAGTGTTTCTTTTTAAGGAACATTTCTAACATCTATGCCAAACCAACTCATCTCAATTTTATCAATAATTTTATTTTTTTCTCCTATTTTTTTTTGACAGTAACAATAGACACTGGCTTTTGAAGGTAAAGCAGAATTACTTGGAATGGGCTGGCACTGTTTGTCTGACAGGGTTTGGAAGAGGAGCTGAGCTCACCTAGGTGGACCAAGTAAGCCATGACTTTGGACTCATTTGCTCCTCCTTCCATTTGCTCATCCCTAAACTGAATCCCTGCCCCCTCAATTCTTCTTTTCCCTGTTTTCGTAGCCTGGGGTGATGCTTGCTGCATAGTTTGAGACTTTGAGGCTTTTGGAGGAATGTAAATCAACCTTTTTCTTTTAATTACGAGATGACACTGGTGGGTAAGTGCTGGCCAAGGGCCAGGCTCCCACCCAGCTGCTGTCTCACTCCCCCTCCTCAAGAGATCAAGTGGAAATAATAGGATGGGAAATCTCTCAGTTTAAGACAAAGACAGAGAAATCGCTTTCCAATTGCCACCATGGGCAAAACAGAACTGACTTGGGCAAAAGTCGCTTAATTTATTATCAATTATAATAGATTCAGGTTATCAGAAACAAAGACAAAAACTAAAACAACTCCTTCCTACCCCCGTTCCCAAACCCAGCTTCCCCTCTTCACTCCCAATTCCTCTCCCCCGAGGGTGCAGGGATGGGGCTATGGTTGGTCCCTCACATTCCCAGCATGGGCTGGGCTGTTTCCCTGGCTACTGTCCTTCAGGGACAGCTGTTTCCAGTGGGGATCTCCCCATCTGTCTCCACATTTTGTGGCTCCAAGACTTTGCTGCCTCCAGCCTCCTGCTTTCCCACTGGAGTGTAACTGCTCCTCTCCAGGACAGCCATCGAGGTACAGGAAGGAGCTCTTCTTCCCTATTCCTTTTAGGTACCGAGTTCCTCTTTGCTTTCATGTTCCATAACTTCTTCTGATGTGAAAAGCCCCACAAATGCTTCCTGCCAGTTTCTCTTCCTATGCATATCCATTCCCAACCCTTTCCTCTCAATGGGACTGAAGAGTCAGCTGTGAATGCTGTGTTTCCCAAAAATGGTGCAATGATTTCTGAATGACTCAAGCAGAGGCTTCGTCTGAGGTTGCTGGACACATGTCCCTTGGAATTCTTGCTAAGAATTGTAAAGAAGGACAAAGACCAAGAGTGTGAGTTTAGGTACACTGTCCTTTATATTTGTGGAGCAAATGGAAATGGTCCCCACTCTATATGGTGAGAAACTGGGAATAAAGGCGCTGCAATAAAATCTCCACGTGGTGTTAAAAGAGCAGGAATCACAGATGCCAGAGTGGACAGGAAAATAATACAGGGAACTTCATGGAATAGAAACATGGGTAGAGAAACAGTTAAATTATATCAAGAAAAATGTGAAATCTGATCTGGGTGCATTGAGGGAAAACTTATCCTAAACGTCCTCCTGTTAACAGAAAGGAAAAGCCTGAGAAAAATCTAAGCTGAACCTAAAAAATCTACAAAAAACTCCACAAGCAAGGAGATCTTCCTGGTACACCCAACCTTGCTAATCTGGGAATTTGAGAGGGGATGTGTTTGCCTGGGAGGTGACAAGGAAAGATGGGGTAGTGGAGAATGTCTCTGCCTCCAGCATCTTCAAGTGCTGTGTGCACACACTCATCTTCCACTCAATGCAATTTCATTTAGATTGTTGTCCCACCTCCCCATGACACAGGAGTTGTGTTTCCCCTGAAGAGACTCTCCCTGATGACTTCCTGCTAAATTTCCCATATTGTAAGGGTCAAGCAACAATTATGAAGACATATCAGGAGAAGCATTGACTTGGAGAAACAGCAAGGAAAAGATGTGATTCTTCTGGCAATGAAATTGTGAAGAACAGCTCAAAGAGGAAGATGAAAAAATAGATACCAAAACAGGAAATGTAAGCTTTGAAAAAGGAATCAGAACTGGTAAAGCTGTTTTTAGAAGAAAACAGTTTATAGAACAGATTCTTCTCTGAACACAACTGATATTTGCAATTAGAGCTGGCCAGAAGACAAGGCAGTTTAGCTTTTTAAAAAACAAAAATCTTGCAAAGAATTGATCTGAAATGTTATTCAGGGTCAGATCCATCATCCCCCTTCACTGCTGCTTTTTATCTGGGACTTCCAGGCCTCCAGGCACCAAGGAAGACAACTTCACCTCAGCCAGAATCACATCACATAGTTGGTTTTTCTCCTGATAGCTGATATGAACTAACATCCCCACTAGAAATTGCCAGTTTAAATCATCAATTGCTAATGATTAAATTAGCCTAGGCCTAGTTAGCTATCTAAACATTCAATCCCTTTTGGAATTATGTTTATGATCTGTCTGATTAGGGAAGCATAGGAAAATGCCCTGCATCATTTTGTGATGATGAGAAAAACTAAATGTTTCTGAAAAACAAAAAGCTTTTCACTTTGCAGAGATGAAACAAAAAAGTCTGTGTTGAGGAGAGGTTGCTTTTATTTCTGTTTGAGAGAGCATGATGAAATAAAGCCCAGACAAATCAAAACATCAACAGGGCTAGAATATTTGAGGTGAAAAAATGAAAGGCTATTTTTTTTATTGACAAGCAAGGTTAATCAAAAATGTTCATACTGTTTGAACGCTTCAAAACCTATTCTATTTATAACTAGGGAGAGGCAACAAAGATGCATTTAAATGTGGATGCAGGAAGTGTTCTCATTTCTGCAGTTTGTGAAGGCTCTGCCTGATTTCGCTAAAATGAAATGTTAGGCAAGCGGGGAGGTTCTAATTCTTTACTAGCATAGCCTTTTTTGCAACCCTGAAGTCACTGGATCTATGGCAATTTATGCCAGAGGAGTTTCACTTCATGATACTCCAAAGCTCCCAACCTTTGGTGTGTTGCAGGAAGTACCTCTCTTAGCAAGTTTATTGCAAACAGCCCAGCTGCTGTGTTGGAAAGGCCTTTTGTTATATCCATTCTTCAGCACTGTTGAGTGTATGTAAGACAATTATTAAGTCCCCTCTCCTTGCTTGCAGCTTGCATCCATTCTGCCTTCACTGGGAAATGCAGTTTCTTTTATTCTTTGCTCTCGGGATATGCAGTCATTTTGATGTCAAAGAAGCTTATAGATAAACATACAGATTCCTATGTTTGGCTGCATTAAGAATTTTTCTGACATTAAGTAGAAGATGCTAAGTTACAGGATTTGAGCCTGCTGTGGTTTATATTGTTTTTTCTTGAGGGTCATTTCACAGCTCCATACATGTAAGAGGAAGGAGATGCAGATAAACAGTATTTGACTGCAGAAAAATGTGAAATTGAGCTTTCAACTGAATTATTATTTTAAATTAGATTTCAGTGACCCCTTCCATGGAATACTCCAGGGATTTTACATAGTTTTTGATTCCAAACTTCAAAGTGCAATCCATTCCCTAACAGATGATACTGTAATCACAGTAGAAAACTGTGTAAGACATCCCACGAAAGACACAGGAGCACAAAGTTTGTATGGCCTCAATTTGTGGTGTGACATCATCTGATAATTCTTAATCTCCCCTGTTAACAAGACCTACATCAGGTGCTAAGCTCCTGTATTTAATTTATAATCAATCATTCACCCCACAGAACAGCTTCACTGACAAGTAATTCATTTCTTTATTGGATCAGTCACTAATCTGTCTGACAACATTTGGGCCAGAATCATATCTTGAAGTAACTAAGCACAGCTAAAACTGCTTCCAACTTGGTTTTGACTTAACCTTTCCCCTAGTCTAGTCTGCCTTCCCCAGCTATATGATTTTTGAAACACCCACAGCTGCAACTGAAGTGAGTAGATGAAATCCTGGCTTCCAGCTGCCAAGCTCTTACTGACCTCAGTTACAAAAAAAGGGATTTTACCTACTGGCAGTCGTTCAGCACCTTTGAAAATCAGTGATTTAACAACTGGTCAAAGGTCAGACCAGAAATCAATGTCAGAAAAAGGACTAGACCTCTGTAGGGTCTAACTCCCAGCATGGCCCTGGAAGCACAAGGTGCTTTCTTGCCATGTACCATGTCACAGATTTTTCTGTCATTTCTAAGTCTTTTTTCCCTAGTACATGTTGGACTGGGGAAGAAGCCTGACAATATCCTGATTAAGTTGCAAACATGCATCAGCTCCTTTACCCTGCAGTACAAGGGAATTTAAGCATTCTGAAAAGAAAAATGTCTCCAGGCAGGAGCCAGAAAAAAAAGGGTAAGTTTTCAGAAACTCCAGCTGTAAAAGAAAAGTGAAAAACACAAGCTCTTAAGAGTATGAAAGGTTCAAGAGGGTAGGAGCACCAATACCTTGAGATTTAAAGAAGGGCTGTGTTGGCTTAATAGAAACTTACCCCAGCTTTTTTCTTGCTTTGAGAGTGGGGAGCATTACCTACAAAAGGGAAGAAGGGAGAAGTCTGGGTCCTTTGAAAGGTGTTAAGTGTGCTTACCTACTGGGGAAAGAGGGAAAAGGGAGAGCTAGCTTGTGAGAGTTGGCAGTGCATCCAAAAGTGAGCTGCTCTTGGTTCCGGGAGGCCAGCAGGGTTTTCTTGATCTAGTTTTACAAATAATTTGCTAATCCAAAGGTTATATCCTTGGTTTTTTGGTAAATATTAGGCTGCAGAAACTCTTCCTTGGGTTTTGGGGAGGTTATTAATGCAGCAGCACAGAGAACAGATCTTTGATTAGCAGGAGGAAAAAGATGGAAAGCAGTAGAGAAAACATGCCTAATCCAGATCCTGTTCCTGTCAGTATAAACACTGGTTTAGTTCAGATTAACACTGGTATGAACAGCTTCACTCCTGATATTTTTCTCTACCTTCTGCCTACCAAATATTTGTGTTCTCTCTCTCCTCACTGAGCTCCCAAACAAAGATGCGTCTCATGCATTTAGAAGATGAGAGTCTTTGGATGCTTCTTTCTTTTTTTATTTTCTTTTTTTTATTTGTTTGTTTGTTTTTCTTAAATCAGACTTAATTTTTTCTCAGTTTGAGTACAGAATGTCCAAAGACATCCTGGAGCATTGTGGTGCCTTATAGAACTGTTGGATAGTGAAATTCCCCACTACTTTCCATGAAACAAGAATATGGTAGGAGTACAGCAGGTTGGTATCCAAGGTGCTCCAACATAAGGACTACTGGAAGGATGGCAGGAAGCTTTAATTTAGTATATCATCCATCCTTCATCACTTCAAACTCTACAGCAGTGAAATATGGTAAAAAGTGAGATCCTAAAAACTGAGCTCCTATAAACTTTATGCTTTGGACACAAGTCCTCTCAGATAAACATCATGTTCTGCAGCCCCTACTTGTGCTGTGTGGTTTCTCCTGTGGACATCTGAAGCACATGTGTAATCAGAAAAATGTGACCGTGGTTACGCCTTGATCTACCAGCACTATACAGGTGTGAACTGGCCCATCAAAGGGACAGAAAGATGCCTTCACCTTTTCCACGACCCTGAAGACTGGTGCTACCTTAGTATAAATAGAACATAATGAATTCTGTAAGGTCTACTTATAAATCTGTGACTACTGAAACAGAAACTAGATCCTGTTCTCTCCTGACAAGCTGGATATGTGCAGGTTACCTGTGCTTTGGGTCTATATTTAGTTATGATTTAATTCACACACAGTGAGAAGGAATTTTTGGCATTTGCTCTGTGGGTTGGCAGGCTGTCAAGTAACTCTAGAATTCACTGAGTCTAGAAGAGGCTCTGGGCTGACCTGCCACAAGTAAATGATGTTGTTTTCCTTAATCAGTCCACCAGAGCTGGTATCTTGAGTATGCTTCGTCTAATTTTCTTGCATGCTGGAATCTGACAAATATAATAATGGTATTTTTCACTTATTTGCAATACTGCTTTTCTTTCAGTGGTACTAAAATGCCCCTCAAATGCCAAACTTCTTTGTGAAAATATTCACGTATCAGTTTTAGTAATATAACTAAATATTTAGTTATAGCTGCCTATCTCCCAGGGATTTTGTGAAGCTTGTTTAATTGAGGTTTGAACTGACATTATTTGTGAGATGAGATTATCTATCATTCATGAGCTTTCAACTGAATACCAGTTTGTTTGGAAGAGAGAATGCTGGCAAATCCTGAAAGTTGCATGATTTTCAGCACAAATAATTATTCCTCCAAATATTCGCCCTGTATAATTTGTTACTTATTACTTGTTCACTATCCACAGTTTGTCATTTTTTATATTTCTATCTAAAAAACTCAGACATCCAGTCAGGAACCAGGAGTAGCAGTGTGTGACTTCTACGACCATTCACCCACTATAAGTAAAATATACAGGAACTTGCACAATCAAAGCAAACAGAGCATGAAGAATGTGCAGACAAAATTTGTTTACATGAGCTATTCCATGAGTATTTATGAACTAGAAACACATTTGTAGAAATTAGGATCAGAGTGCAAGGAGAAAAGCAGAGCCAAATTTGCTGGAATTCAATTTCTACCCACAGTTTATTACTGTGTTGGAGTTACAGATAGGCAAACTCTAAGTTCAGGTGGGTTACACGGAGTTGTGCAGCAAATTGGTGGGACCAGAAGGGAAATGGCAACGTGGTGACACTTCAGCCCTGCATGGCAGTGCCCCGTTCCTGCCTCCAGGCAGGCTGCTGTGCTGTGTTCCTGCTAGGCTGAATTGCAGATGTGCAGCCATCACCAACCTGTCATTAGATTCACCCACATTTTGCACTCGCAGTTTCCTCCAAATTTCCCATCACAGCATGGGAGATGCTCCTTGCGCACGAGAGACAGGGTGACTGTGGGAGGAATCCCTGCTATGGACTGCAGGAACTCCAAATCTGCCTCAGGATCAGGAAAGCCTTGTGGGTCAAATACCGTCTGTGTTTCCAGCTAGCAGAGGTCCAGGCTGTTGTAAAACACCCACTAACTCATCCAAAGTGTCTGTCATAATTATATAACTTCCCAGAGCACCCAAATGGATGGATGTGAAAGTGGAGGTTCCCTCATTGACTTTTTTTTTGGTTTTTTGCATGTTATCGAGTTTAACCCCAGCTGGCAACTAAGTACTATTCAGCAGCTTGTTCCTTGCCCTCCACCTGCAGTGGGACTGGGAGGAGAATTGGGAAAAAAAAAAAAAAAAAAGGCTAAAACACTTGGGTTGAGATAAGAACAGTTTAATAATTGAAATAAAGGAGGAAGAAAAAAGAAGAAAGAAGAAGAAAAAAGAGAAAGAAGAAAAAGAAAATAAAAAGAAAAAGAAGCAAAAGAGAAATAGAGAGAGAAATAGCGAGAGAGGGAGAGAAATAAAACCCAAGAGAAAAAAGTGATGCACAATAAATATCCATTTGCCCAATTCACATCACCTATCCTGGCCTTGCTCCCTCTGGGCTTCTTGTGCACCTGCTCCCTTGCAGAGCATGGGACTCTGCAAAGTCATTGATTTAGAGTAAGAACTACTGAGCAATAACCAAAACATCAGTTTGTTATCAACATTATTCTAATACTAAATCCAAAACACAGCACTGTACCAGATGCTAACAGTAATATTAAATCTAGCCCAGTGAAATGAGAACAGTTGACCCAAAGTGGGTTCTTTTTGAAACATATACAAAAGTACAGCTTTTGCACTTACAGATTTCCTGTGCATTTTTACATAGCCAGAGGACCACAGGGGGATAAAGCTGCTCTGTATTATTTCCTAGTAGAAAAGGCATCTTCTTACCCACAAAATAGAGCAGGGACTTAGATTAAATGCAGACAAGAGCCCAAGAGCATAAGCAATGAATTAAAATCCCCTTTTGTCTTTCATCTGGCAATAAAATCCTTCCTCGTGTTTAAAAATGCAAATGTTGCATATTTAAAAGCAAAGATTGTATGTGTTACACCGACCAGCTGCATAAATTCTAGTGGCCTTGGAAAATTAATGTTTTGTTTTAAGCAAAGCTGAAGTTACTCATGTTATTTCACTCTATCAATAGCGAGTACATTAACATTATCTAGTGTCTGCAAGCACACTATTAATTTACCTTGTACTGTCCCAATAGAGGGAAAAGAATTGTTCAAGGCAATGAGGCGTATCCGCTTCCACTCCTTGGGACTCCTTACCTCCAAATAATCAATATTAATGTGGTGAAGGGAGGGTAGATAGGAAAAGGATTCTCTGACTGATTTATTAGCTAAAGCCACATCGCAGTGGAATGAGAGTCTGAAGATTCTTTACGAGACTGAACAGACACTAAATGGTTTATCAAGGGTGGAGTCACTGTCACAGTGTCCACCTGAATATAACATTTGCTAGCCAGGAGGCTGACAGATATAACTTTCCACTTCCAAAATGATACATTCTTGATTGTAGAAGAGAATCCAATATGTTCTTGAAAATACTTGCTCGCTCCAGTATCACCATTTTTTTCCCATTAAGGGAAATGTTTTCTTACAGAAAAGCAGGTTGTTTTCTCTGATGAGAACTTCTTTTCGCCTACAGGCCAGAAGAACAGCACAACACACAATTCTTAACAATATCTGAGGCAACTCCCTGGCAAAGTGTGATTTGCAGTAAGTAAAAAATGAAATATTGGAGGGGCGTGGGGTGGGATTTTTAAGTAACATGACCTGAATATTTCTTTTTAAATGACGGGAAAAGTAATTGCCATAGAATGACCTTTTGTCCTTTTGACCTTCAGTAAGCAAAAAGTTACTTTTAAAATTGCATTATGGTAGCAAATGCTGTAATCTATACTTAGGCTGAAGTCAGAGAGGGATGGCAAGCTCACTGCAGCAATACTGAAACATTTGGTTCTGGTTGTCCACAATAACACATGCTTCCACTTGAAGATATAGATAACAGTCACAAAAAAAGCTCAGTTAGGGGGAAAAAAGATGACTCAAACAGTGTCAGAAAAAACAGTTTATTTTCTCCATACTGCTAACAAGAGTAGAATACAGGTCTGTGTACTTGATTCCCTATCCCTGTAAGATATGAAACATGGGTGCTTAACTTTCTTCCCTTCTTTACTAATTATTATATCAAATTAAGATTAAAGAACGCCTAAACTCATGTCTATACACACACATGATATGGGAAAGCACTGCTGAGTGCTCATCAAACCGGCAGTTGGGGCTCTATAAAGAAGGATGTCCCAAGGGTAGACCAGGCAAGTTGTTCATATTGTCCCTTAAATACTGTGGCCCAACGGATACTTGGGGTTCACAGGAAAAGCAATAGGTGGACACTCCCAGGCTGGAATTAGAACACAAAGCAGCTTGTAGAATGATGACACAATTACGAAATGATGGGGGAGGCAATCCAGGCTATGCAATGGCGGCGATGAGGTGCTGTCGAGCTTTTCTCTGTGCTCTGCTTTTCTCAGTGCTGGAGAGAATTCACCCCCTGAATTCTGACATATTTTGGGTTTGTTTGTTGCAGTGCCCTAAAGTGAAATGCATATCACAGAATGATAGAAAGGTTTGGGTTTAAAGGAACTTTAAACATCATCTTGTTCCAACACCCCTGCCATGGCCAGGGACACCTTCCACTAGACCAGGTTGCTCCAAGCCCCATCCAGCCTGGCCTTGAACACTTCCAGGGATGGGGCATCCACAGCTTCTCCAGGCAAGCTGTGCCAGCACCTCACTGTAAAGGATTTCTTCCTAGGATCTAATCAAAACCTGGCTTCTTTCAGTTAAACTGAAACTTCCTCCTTGTCCTGTCTCACTTTGGTTTAAGTATCTGCAGTGTGGACTTTCATATAACTTATCAGCTTTCTTCAGATGTGTATTTTGGGATCAGAGGAACTGCATCCAAGGCTCAGTTCATTATGACAGCTGTAGTCAAACACAGTCCGTAAAGATTTATTCTTTACCTCTTTTCACAACCTGAAGTGAGGACACTGTCCACTGCAAAGTGTGTACTGTGCTTTTTGTGTGTTGGTTAACAGAACATGAATCTGCCTGTAAGTGTATGGCAGGTTTATGCAGCCAAAATGTGAGGACTTAAAAAAGTGAATCAAGGGACCATAACTAAGAGTAATGGGATGATATTAAGTGAGACAAGTAGTAGAGTGAGTGTCAAGAAATGCTCCTGGGCAGTGCAGGCATTCGGACTGAGGATGATGCTCTTGGGGGATGGACACTACATAATGTGCACTTAACGATATCTAAAAGGCACAACACTGCACTCACCGGTGCCCAGACTAAATGATATTGCAGGGGTAAACTGCCCTTTATTCTAGGTACTAGGTTCTAAATCATTGTTTAAAACCTATATAACCTAATTCTTCTCTGGGGTAACTTATCTGAAGTTCTCAGGGGTGAAAATGAGCCCTCACAAGTAGGAGAGAATACTGCAGCACCTGGAGGCAACACTAAGAAACAACTGAGATTTTCGTAACAGATAAATTCAGTTTAGTTTGAGACAGGAAATAATTCCATTTCTCCCTAGTTTCATGGAAATTACACCCTAGAAAACTCCCCTGAAGGATATCCAGTTGCAAATACTCTGTAAACAGAAAGAAATATCATGCGCTGAGGGCTTATAGCAAACTTTTCCCATCTGAGTCTAAGGATAAAGAAAACAGGAAAGGCAGAAATCTCAATGAATATATCTTAAATTAAACATCTATTAAAAATATGTGATTTTAGTATGTTTGTTTGGAGAAGAATATCTGTTTACAACAGCTGCTGGAAGCAGCTTTTTATTTCTTTATGTATTCCTATCACTTCTAATTGTTTCAGTCCTTAGAAAAATTGATTATATTTTCATATCCTGCTCTCTTGATATGCCTTGCACTTATACTAAGTAGAACTCAGCCTTAATTGTCAGAGATTGTCTGAGATTGATGGGTGCCCCCAGTCTATGTCTAAGAATTCACATCTCCAGTGTTCACCAGGTGAATGATCCTGAGATTTGTTCAGTTGGTCAGAGCATGGTACTCATAACACCAGTTTGTGGATTTAATCCCTCTATGGGCCATTCACTTAAGAGCTGGACTTGATGATCCTTGTGGGTCCCTTCCTACCCAGAATATCCTGTGATCTGGAGTGGAGGAGAAGGGTCAGCGTTGGTTGGAAACAAACAGGAAAAAGCCTGAGAGTTAGTTAAATTAAGGTGACTCACTAAAGAGTTAGAATGATTTCTCCCAAGATACCAATATTCTGGTTTTTAATTCTGCTTTTTGGGGAGTTCTGAAGAAGACATCAGCCAATATGTAATTTCATTTTCATATTCCTGTTTAGAAACACAAAACCAAGACAAAACTAGCAATCTACTCATTACCTTTCCATCCTGAGAGCAAGTTCTGAAACCCTCAGTGAAAATCACATGAGATTTCCAGGGATATTTTGTGTCTTTGGAACACTCAGGGATTCCAGAGATGCTCCTAAAAAGCTGTGTGATGAAGTGCACTAAGATGATGTGTGAAGATAACTATGGGCACTGGTTCCTCAGCTCTGCAAAAGTCTGTAGCAGCAGGATCAAGTTCTATCTGACTAACAACAAGTTCTCATCAGTATAGTATTGTGAATCCTAGCTGGCCTGTACTGACAATAGTCTTCTTTTGCCTTGCATGAGCAGTAATTTGAGAGGTACTAGAATGTAATTAGCACAAAATTGGAAGGCAGCACAAAAAAAGAGATGGTTTGGTTGCCCTGCTTGAAGGAAAAATCCAAAGTTGCCTTCTGGTTAAGATGATGTGCATGCTTTTGACCCAACCAAGAACCACCCTACACTCCTCTCCTGGACATGAACTGCAGCACCTCCCTACAGAGCTGGTGCTGTGACTGCATCTCCAGCTCTCCAATTTGACTTTGCTCTTCCACCTTCTGCTCTTGGAGGTTTTAGCTTTGCCTTTTCTCTAAAAGAGCTGATACCAGATGAATAACGTGACCTCAGTGCAGCAGAGAACAGGAGAGATTTCTTCAGCAGGAACACAAGAAAGGAAGATCCCATAATCTTCCCACTTCCTTCCTGCATTTGCAAGGCCAAAAGAGAAGCTGAAACAAGTAACCCCCTGCTCTTAGTGCAGCAGCCACTGTCTCATTAGCCCAAACATGTTCCATCCCTCTTCTTTAAGTACAGATCTGCACTCTCATCCTCCACGCTGTTTCTTACCTCCTATTCACATTTATTATTTATATTACCTATCAATAATGCTTTCTGCTGCTTCAAGAATTTGGCCTGTCTGCCAGATCCCAACTTTCAAGTGTTCTTTGCTTCACCTCATTATATTTTTAATGACCTATGCTTTTTTTCTTTATTTTCCTTCCTGTGCCTGTCCCCTTCCTCACAAAGTGAGAGAGAGGAAAGTGTTGGCTGAGTAAGTGGCATAGGGAACGATGTTGGTGCTTCAAGCAGTTGCTCCCACACTGCCTCTCAGCTTACTAACCAGTTTAGCAGCCTCTGAAAAGGTAGGAAATGCACGTGTTTAAAACCCTATTCAAACATGGATGCTTGCTCAGAGCCACCACATAAGAGAGAGTGAAACCTACTTATTTCCTGCAAATTTGCTGCAAATGGCTGTACTTGATCTTTGAAAAGACAGTTCTCTTCATCAGGTTTTCCAGCTTTATAAATTGCAATCTTCAGCCTATTTTATCTTCTTTTTGTTTTCAAAATCAGCTCATTTTATAATGGTTAAGGTAACATCCTGTTACTCAGAAGACACAGCACCATTAGAGCAGTTACACCTGAGAACAGGATTACAGCATCAAACCAGACAGACTGAGTGCCAAACAGAGACAGGATTAGTAAATCACTCTATATTTAATTTGACAGCCTTGTATAACTGAGGAACCTGATCACAAAGGATTTGTAATGATATCAGAACAACACCAGCATACATATTTTCAGACCACAGAGGAAGTTTCTTTGCCCTTTAACTTTTAACAACTCTGTCCTGACTCCAGTCTAATACAGCATTCTGTTTCTTGTTGCCATTTCCGCTGTCTGCTGGCTCTGTGAGTCTGTTTGGGTCAAAAGACACATGTGTCATGTTTCCAGAAACCAAATCAACCAATTATGTCATTTCCCATTATTATAGTTATTTACTTGAGAAAGAGTAACAACAGAAGAAATGCAACAGGCAGGCAGGATCCAACTTGCTTGTTGAGTGGAGTGAGCCTGCCATACCTCTTCTGCCCATCTCAGCCTGCTCAGGGTCTTGGTGTGATGGTCAAACCTTCCAAACTTTGCCACCGTGGAGCCCATGGAAGGTAAAAATATTACAGTTACCTGTAGTCACTGTTCCTCCAAGCTCTACAAACCACATTGTGACTTCATCCACAACGAGAATTTTAGAGTATTTATGGAAGGGTCATAATGTGATTTTCAGTGGATGCAAGAACTAATTATATGGGGCAGAAGTCAGAAGGAACAGCAGGGTATTGTGAAGACACTGTAAGTGTGTGAACAGAGGAGACAGAGTCAAGTGCTCTTATGCTGCCTGAAAGACATGCACACATAAAACGATTCAGCAGACATGCCCCAGCTCAGAAGCAGTGCACTTCGCTGACAGGGTATCAGCATCGTGTGCATCTTTCCACTGCACATCAATGAGCAGTTCCAGTCACAACCAGAGATGTGCAGGATGTTCAGGAACAGCTGAGCTCTCTATGAGATCCATCTTGTTGATAGTCCCATCAGCACAGGCTGTGCCTGGACCTGGAAAGGAAACTGGTGAATGCTGTGTGCACACCATTTAATGGCTGGTGTACTGCAAAACGATGGCTCTGCATGCTCTCTACGCCCTGGCCTGTCACCAGAAGCATTTCTAGGGTTCAGGAAGGTCAAGGTGTCCATTTTGCCATGGTGGAGCTGAAACAGAGCTGCCCCTTTGTTAACCTCCAATAACGGGGCAGATAATTTACAGTCTGGTCTTGGTATCACAATTCCATGGCTTCAGAACACAGAATAATCCTGATCTCTTACTTGCACGGGTAAGGCACAGCACGAGTGTGACTCGAATTGGTGCCTCTGGGTGTATTATAGAATTTATAGATATGGGAACACAACATACAAGGATTTTTGTCTTATCAGATTGATGTCCTCTATGCTCATACCTTTGGAAGAGCTGTGATAATTGAGATAATCCCCATCCCTTAAAGCAGCTTTTTAAGCTGTGATTATTTTGGCAGCACAGAACAAGTTTTATCACTCACAGAATGCAGAGGAGGAAAAGGGAAAAAACAGTTCTTTTTGTTCAGCTTTAACCCAAATAAGCCCAGACCACTGAAAAGATGAAGAAACACCTCCCTGTACTCATCTCACCTGTGATTACTGTCCAGGCATTCATACTTGCTAGAAAGTACCTCTAGAATTATTTTATCACTCTACATACTCTGAATATTCTTACAAACAAAAGGATTTCTAAAATGCACAATCTTTCGCTCTGCATAAGCAACCGTCTTTAACTGTGAAAATCTAACTCCAGAGCAAGAGCAGAACATGGGAACTTCAAATCCAGGAGTTGGGTAAGTTTTCAAAACAAGAATTTTTTTTTCTAACCTTCTTTTAGATAAATCATAAAAACTGAGCTTCATCTTCCTGTATTGAGTCACCTTGCTAACAAAAATATATGTGGTATCTAAGACTTGCTACTTTCTTTGAATTTCCTATTTGCTATTTTAAAATCTTCCCTGTATATATTTACTGCTTTTGAGATGTATTCTCTGCCTGACAATATGTGGGAATTCTGAGGGTCTGACTCAAGGCTGCAAATTTACTTAGGCACACTTATGTCAGATCTTCCTGACTCCAGCCTCAAACTACTCCTGTCATCATTAAAATAAATGTTTATGTCACCTTCAATTCTGCCTACTCTGTGAGTACCATTGAAGTACACAGTGGATTTCCAAAGTATCAATGTGGGACATGAATGTGGGGACACAAATCCTAAAGTTAAGGACTAAAGTGACAAATTCAGGCACTGTAATAACCACACATATTAGAGGACTTACAGCTCTAATGTCAATGCCAGTGCACAGTGAATTCAAGATCCAAAGCCAGTATTCACAAAAATCAATGATCCAGGCGAGGGTGGGTTATAAATTATACTTTTTTCCTTGTAGATCCTGAACTGTGGAGTACAGAACTCCTTGAGAAACTGTAAGTCAAGCTGTAGGTTTTAATGCAGCTTGCCCCTTCTTGGTATTCCAATTTATATGAAATTCTTAGTGGATGGAAACCCTGCCCATGGAAGTGGAATTGGGACTAGATGGTCCTTTAAAATTCCTTCCAACCCAAACCCTTCTATTATTCTTACATCTGCTGTGGTGAAGACTGTGAAATCTTCTTGCTGGAGCATATAGCTGAGAGCTGGATCCCAGAGGTTGCGTCTTTAGGTACTTTGCAGGGCTTCTTGATAATAGGGTGTTATATGTAGAAACCATTTCCAGGCACACGAGGGACAAGATAATTGGGAACAGAGTCTGGATAAATCATGTGTAATAAATCAGGGTAAATTGTCCTTGACCAAACGGATTTTTTTCCAAGTTGAAATAGCAGTGTCTGTGACCATGGGTAGGGTGGGATTTAAATAATTTATATCGGCTTTAGGAAAGCTTGCAACACAGCTTCTTTAGTATTCTTGCAGCCATAATGAGGATATATGCACTGGATGGGTGCACTGTTTGGTGAGTATTACATTTACTGGATTGTCATGTTCAAAGGTGTGGCTGTGATTCTGGATCCTATTATGAACAAAAAATGGTTTAGGAATAGAGGATTCTTTAGCCTGGAAAAGAGGAGGCTAAGAGGAGACCTACTTGTTGTGTTCAGCTACTTGAAGGGCAGCTGTAAGGAAGACAAAGTGATGCTCTTCTCAAAGATGCAGAGCAAGGAAAAAGAGGCAGTAGTTGCCACAAGAGAGATTTCAGCTAGTTGCAGGGAATGATTATTCACACAGACCCATTCTTCACAGGTTAATCACAGAGACCATGAACTCTCCATTCCTGAAGACTTCCACAGCTCAGCTGGACAAGGACCTGATTTAACAGACAGCTGGAGGTAACTTTGCAGCTAGTCTTGCTATGATCTCCAGAGATCCTCCACCCTACAATAGTCTATGGCTGTAAATATTTTGGAAGTAAATGTAACCCAAGGACTCCCCTACCCCAAAATCAAAGGTCCCAAAGCTTCTGCTCAGCTAAAAGAGAGAGGCAGCAAGCTGAGACCTGTGGGACCTGCTGAGGTGCAGGGATTTGGCTAATGTTATTGCCAAGCCTCTTCAGATATTTGGAAACTCATAGCGCTCAGGTGGAGTCCCTGGTGGCTGGGAAGAGGGAAGTATTGCACTTATTTTTAAAAGGTGTAGAAAGGAGGTCTTGGGAACTGCCACCCTGTCAGGCTCCCCTCCGTTCCATGGAACAGACTCTCCTAGAAGCCATGTTAAGGTATTTGGAGACCAGGGAGGTGATTTGGGACACCAGCACAGATTCACCATGGGAAGGTCCTGCCTGACCAACTAACAGTCCTTCTATGATGGAGTGACCACAAAAGCGGACAAGGGAAGGGCTACAGATGTCATTTAGCTTGACTCCTGTAAAGGCTTTCACATAGTCCCCCACAGCATCCTTCCTTCCAAGTCAGAGAGAGATGGATTTGATGGGTGGTGTGTGGTGAATGAGCAATTGGTTGGATGGTTGCATCCAGAGGGTGATAGTCAATAGTGTCTGGATGGAGACAAGTGATGTCACTCACGGGTCTGTATGGGGACCAGGGCTAATTAATTTCTTCCTCATTGTCATGGACACTAGGGTCAAGTACACCTTTAGAAAATTTGCAAATGACACCAAGCTGAGTGATGAGGTTGTCACACCTGAAGGACAGGATGCCACCCGGAGGGACCTGGCCAAGCTTGGGAAGTGGGTCCATGGGAATTTCCTGTGATTTAACAAGGCCAGGTGCAGGGTCCTGGTATAAATACAAACAGGAGGATGAATAGATTGAGAAGAGTCCTGAGAAGAAGGACTTGGGGCTACTGGTAGGTGAAAAGCTGGAGATGATTTAGCAAAACACACTCACAGCCTAGAATGGCAAATATATCCTGGGCTGCATCCAAAGGAGTGTGGGCAGCAGGTGAGGGAGGGGATTCTACCCCTCACTTCACTATGGTGAGACCCCACCTGCCGTGCTCCATCCAGCTCTGGGGTCCACAGCACAGAAGAGATGTGGACCTGTTGGGATGATTCCAGAACAGGGACACAAAATGATCAGAGGGCTGGAACAGCTCTGCTGTGAAGAGAGTCTGAGATAGCTGAGGTTGTTCTGGGAAGAGAAGGATCCAGGGAGACCTCACTGAAGTCTTTTAATACTTCAAATAGGCTTCTAAGAAAGATCAGCACAGACTCATTAGAAGGGACTGTTGTGACAGGACAAGAGGTATTGTTTTTAAGCTAAGAGAGGGTAGATTCAGACTAGATA
>VYZT01035284.1:0-42060 GCA_013400735.1 Pomatostomus ruficeps
CCCCAAACTCTAACCCATGTGGCGGAAGCCCTTCAAAATGTTAAGCCTAGAAAAATATCTTCAGCACAAAAATTTTAAAAAAACTCTACAGTATTACTTTTTGTGTCACAGTATTATTTGCAGTGTCTCAAAACAAAATAAAAACCAAGTACCTAAGCCTAGCTGGCAGAGGACTGCCTTTGTGTATATAGGAAATACTAGAAACAAGTCTTGGGAAACAGGCTCTCGCAAGTGCTGTGAAACCTACACTGGCAGAGAAAAATCCTTTATCTTCACGCCCCTCCCCCCAGCCANCCTTTATCTTCACGCCCCTACCCCAGCTAAATTTTTCAGAAGAGTAAGCTGGTATCACAGCAGTGAGGTGCCAAATGAAAATTTTCAATTCCAGGTCAAAGCTACATAACAGAGTGGTAGTAGAAAGGGTGATCTAGTGAATATTTTACAGGTCTTTTTTTCCAAGATCAACCGAGGTAGGTGCTTTCAACACATATACCAGAAGGTGCTGAATTAGGTCACAGAGGGAGAAACAAAACGTGACAGGACTAAACCAGCATTCGTTCCCATACCCATCAAAGAAACAACCAGCTCTTCTCCTGCCACCCTCCCAAGGTCAGCACTGCCCCTGAGCGTCCTCCTTAGCAAATGTAAAAGCAAGTATACTGTCATTATCTCCTATTAATGCAGCCTCAGCATCAGGGAGCAATGCATATTCCACAAATAACCCCATCAGAGGGATTACTTGTGAGGAAAGTGCTTCATTGGTGTTTGGGTCAGGATTTCCAGCTCATATCCTGAGATCAAGGTTATTTATAGCAATAGGAAAATTCTCTTATTCTCAGTTTTACAGATGTAAAATACAAAGGCCCAAGGAATTTTAAAAGTTTATAAGGTCACAGGTTCCATCAGTAGGAAGAGCATAGCCTGAGAGGGAACAATGCATTCTTGTATTGCTGCATCCACTTCAACACACCAGAAGCAGACAGCCCTTTCGAGGAGGAAGGAAGATCCCACAGAAAAGCGGGCACAGCCTGGCTTTAAACACAATGCTCCAAATTAAATTTAGGGAAGGTGAAAGAAGGCAAGATGAGAAAAGGGCTTTTGAAGAGGAGAAGCGCAAATAACAGGGTATTTTTTTTTTTGCTGATGATTCAATTCAACTCTTAGGAACAGGTTTCTCTACAGTCAGTATTTCTCTCAGCAGCACAAATCCCAACCCCACTAAAGTTAAAACACAGGCACTAGCATTACATGGATACAGTGATAGTTATATAAAGCCCAAAGAAAGCCTCAGTTATTTACAGGGGCTTGATGGATAGGATCCTTGTTTGCTCTTCTTACTGCAGAATTTTAGAGCAGTATCACCATCACAGAGGGCAATCCAATTACTTTCCAAGCACCCAAAAATTTACAAGATTTTACAGGTAGCAGTATTGGCACGTCAAGCTTCGGTGTATGAATGCGTGGTATCTAAAAATCAGACCACAAAAACTTCCTGTTGGGTGGCAATACAAGTTTTCCATTTTCACCTGGGGATAACATTTGCTGTCACAGTTTCCTCATTCTCTGCCATCACAGCCCTACTTTATGCTTCATCCCACCCCCACTACGTGTTTGATTAAGAATCAGAAGCAACACTATTACAAAGAGCATCCTCCTTCCTTCAGTGCAACAATTTGTCTTATCAGTGGAAAACAAACATTTGCTCACCACAAAAAAATGCATTTGTTTGTTACCTTTGGATCTGTAGCGCTCTGTATTGCCCAGAAACAGAAGTTAAGGGAAAATAAAAATAGTATTTCTCAAATTCCTGTGCTCTTAATTAGCAACCATCATGGATACTTGTATGCAGCCTGAGTTGGAAGAGCCAGCACAATTAGCTTCAAGAAATTCAGTGCGGTGCAGCACATGGGCTTTATCAAGAGCCATGAGTGAAAAGAACCAGCAGTGAAGACCTACAGACCTACTGAGCTTTTTTCCTCGTTTTCGCACCCATCTTAGTGGGCTTGAGCCATTCCTTTAATCCCGCCTTTCTGCACTAAGGGTGTTCATGTGACAGTATTATGGGTGTAAGGTAAAGGGAAACAAGCAATGTGTAAATTTACCCAATTCTAGTTTAAGACACAGAAGATGACTTTTTGAAATTATAGAATCTAAATTCCATAACCAAAGTCTTATGCAAATCTAATTCTGGTGAAGAATGCTTAACCTTTGAGGAAAGTGCTTTTAAGAGTAAACTCTTCAAAGTAATTTTTTGTCCTGGTAAAAGCTCACATGATAATTGATTTCCTCTTGATGAAAACATAAATCTAAATTTGATCTTGAGTAGATGGTTAAATCCACATGCTGATCCTAAATCAACATGAATCATAAAATGGTTGGGGTTAAAAGGCACCTTTAAGAATACCTAGTTCCAGAAACAAACTGCTATCGCTTAATGATGATTATGAAAATAAACACAAAGAAGTCATGTTGATGAACTGAATAGCCTTAACTGTGTTTCTTTGTATAACCTTGTTATTAGGCACATAATGAGTGGAAGCAAGTTAGAAAGGACTCAGGGTAGCGCTAGGTGTGGCAGCCAGGCAGATTTGGGCTGGCTTTTGCACTGTGCTCCTCAAGCAAGCTAACCAGTCCCTCACGCTATATTAAGAATTGTCTTCCTAATGTCTGGCTGAAGAGGGAAAAAACTCCAAAAAGCCAGAGGAGGGGAGGGACAGGAAAGTATTATTTCAGCAGACAGCCACCAACCAAATCACATGCAGTAAGTTGTTCTGGGAGGTAAGAGTACTGCTATTCAGAAACAGAGGTAAGAAGAAAAGGCCACCAATTTGCAAAGAGAGTATCAGATGAAAAAAACTGAAGAAAAATTCTTTTACACTAAATTGGCATTTATGGCACTCTTCTGGTCTGTAGTCCACCAGTAATCTCAACTATGACATCCTTTCAGGCTTCTAATATAGAGTTAGAAAATATATTTTTATTGATTACAGACCAGACGTTCCAAGGGGAGCTAAGTAAGTGTTTAATATACTGCCTATCAGTCAAACAAGATTCCACTGGCGTTTGATATGTGAATTAAGTGTGTTTGAATTCAGTATCTTCATCCAAGGATCTCCACACTTTACATTTTGCACTTGCAGGATAAAGGACTCAGCTGCCTGAATCCACCCCAGCCAAACACATAATACAAATTATATGTAACACAATCCCATCAGAGCACACGGCAAAATCATGGGGCAATAACAGAAGAGCATTTCCCTGTTTCCATTCCACGCATGTTGGGTAATGGCGATTTTTTTTCTTTTTTAACACAACACTATGTTCATGCAGAGATTGAAGAAGTTAAGTCCTTATTTCAGAAGAACTTTTCTCTTTAACTCTCTTGTTCCCTAGAATGACTCACTTTTCAGAAAGAACATTGTCTGCTTTTGGCTAAGATCAGATACATTAACAGTTTAAATCATTACAGAAAATGTTCTTTCCAACTATAATATACTACAGAACTAACCCCCAAACCAGCCACAGGTTAGTTTACTTTTGTCCTGGAAAAAGAAAAAGTCCTTTTCATGGTAGAAAAAAAATTGCATTTATCTTCCTCATCTCTCTTTAGCATGCAGTTCCTGCAGCTTTGAATTCAGCTCACGACTGTAGGAAACAAGGACGATGAAAACATTCATGGTGAAAAGTTATTTGACAAAAGCCATCAGTTGGAAATGCTCACAGTTACAGGGTATCTTTTTTACTTGAAATTCTTCATCTAGGGTGTTAATAATCTGTGTGGTGTTTGTGACTCCTCATAACCACTAAATTTCAGAGAGAAATGCCACTTTTCACCACCTTGTACAGGCTGTGAGGTTCCACCCCATGCGGGCCGGTGAGCAGCTGACCTCTGCAGTACCTACTTCTGTTCAACAGAGCAGAGTCAAGCAAAACCCCAAGGAAGTGCTCAAAACCACAGACTCTTATCAAGGCAACTCCAGGAGTCTCTCTGATCCGAGTCCTTCACTAGAACAATTAAATCATCAACCAAAAGGGTGAAACATCACGGGAAGCTGAACATTCACTAAAACAAAACAGAAGTTAGTATTACCAAAAAAAACCCCCGCAAAACCCGAATGCCAAATGAAGAGAGTCAACCTCCCCACACAGTCAAGGCAAATGCAGTAAACCCAGCAGAGTTACTAATATTCTTGCAACAAAACTGCTGTCATTGGTGAGGGAAACAGCCAACACACAAGACTCCATTGTGTTTTTAAGCAATCATGTCTGCATCTACCCTGAATTCGTAAGGCTGTATGGGGCCACTGATACTTTCAGATGCTTAAATTTTACATTGTTGCTTACTACCATCCACATATTGTCAGATAGAAAGTTTGGACTCCAACACCTTGAAAGAAATCGTAACTCTAACTTCAGTTCAATAACCTTCACTACAAGGAGTGGGTCCACTCAGATTTCCTATTCATTCAGCTCTTTATTAATGTCTAATTCCCTTTGTTTTCTGTAATGAGTAGCTTAACTAACTGTCTCTTTTACAGGAGAAGAACAGTGAACCTGGTATCTTCTACACTGATGACATTTATATTATTTTTTATACATAATTCTAGCTATTCTATTCCTTGCTTGCAAACAGGCAAGAGACTTTATTCCCAAGAACATGCTGCCTTGATTTAATGAAACAAAATCTTTTGCCCTCTTTATACATTCCTTTATTAAGCACAGATATCTGCTGATGCTTCTCCCCTGTAATGGTTAGTACAAGTGATCCATCAAATTTGGCTCTCAACAGTCCAGCAATTTTAGGACAACAGTTCTCTTGTGGATTTGTTACTGTCAAGTGAAAAATGTGTACTAAGAAAAAAAATATGCTATTTGCACTTCATGGACTTTCCAGGCTGCCTGCCTCTCTTATGGACTGCAATAACCTAGTTATTTGAAGTGACCTAAAGGCAGAAACCTTTCAGGCACATAAAACCAATAAAATTCTAATGTATTCATATGTTTGTTAGAGCTTGCCTGTGCTTCACTGAAACTGCAGAAATTGCTTGGCAGTCTCTGTTTTAACCTCTTGTATCTGGCTAAGTAATAAAAAAAATACGTCTGGGCTATAAACCTGTATTTATCGTATCCAAAAGTTTTCTTGTACTCCAGAAGTTTTATAACCTATATATTTCCATTGAAAATTGCGTATGATATTCTTGTGTATCTATATTTCAAATTGAAATATTTACTACTGAACTTGGTAGAGAAAATTCATTAAAGACCTTCAACACTCTACTATAAATAGACTGCTAGAAAGCTGAAAAGCATGTGACCAAAAGAAAAAAAAAAAGCAGCAAAATCAACAAATCAACAGAAGCTTCTTATAAAAAAAAGAAAGACATATCATTGTGACAAAAAATATGAGTCAGTGCAGACAGGACCTTATCTTCAGAAAACACACAAGTAAGGCAATCAGGTTTCAGAAGATCATCACCCACAAAAGAAAATAATTGCGTGTGTGTGTCTTTTTGGTGACCAAGCAAAGCAGGGATATCTATGCATCACAGGAAGTAGAGCTGATGAATGTGCTATGAAAGGACGCAAGTGGAAAAGAACAGGCTTTCAACCCATTTTTCTCCTTTTTCATGCTGTCTCGGACAACAGACAATTCTAAAAAAAAAAAAAAAAAAAATTACCTCCCCTCTCCCCCCCAACTAACTCTCTTAACTCAAAGAATGCATGTAGAGCTAGGAAATACTTGAGGTTTTCCACCAAAAAACAGACTTATAAATGTTAGTACTTTGTTTAAGAACTATAGAAGTCTGCAAGACTATTTTAAGAATGAAAAAAGCCATCTTTGTTAATTTCAATTACCTTTTCAGCTTTGATTAAAGACTGACTGAAACAGGACTGCACAGAAAAGACCTAAAACTCTGGAAATGTTTTGCCAATTTCTCTTAGAGGATCAAGGATTAGAAACTCGCCATGGAGAACATTACTGTCATCTCTTCCACTGAGGACTGACCAAGGACGCAGCTACAAGGGATCCCAGGATCTGGGCAGGGTCTAGAAGATCCTCCTCCAATAATATTGGAAGTGTCTGAGCTGTCCCTTCCAAGCTGAGCAAGGAACAATTTCCAGTCCTGAGCTTCAGCAGGAAAGGACTCAGGACTTTCTCTGAGGCTCTCACATTGATCTACTCTTACAAACAAACAGCAGCAATAAGGGAATAGAAAGAACAAAGCCACATCAGACTTCTGCAGTTTAGCAAGGCTTCTGCACCAGGCACAAATCTTGCAAGTCCAGAAAGCAGTTTTCTCCTTTATTTCCTTTTAAAATTGTTACAACAAAGTTCTACTACAGATATTCATATCTCTGCTAAAAAAACCCAAACCAACAAAACAAACAAATAAAAAAACCCAACAACAAACCGCCAACAACAAACCCATAGAAAATCTATGCTATTTAAACTGCAAACTCTTAGCAAGCTATCAGTAGTAGCATGGATAACAATAAGGATCAAATGTGATTTGCACTGGAGCAATGATTCTTAATATTCCCTGTACTCCTTGTCTCAGAATTGTTCCTAGCAGACTTATTGTATATAACTGAATACAAAAAGCTATCTTAAATAAAACTAACTCAACTAACAAAGATAATTTTTGCAATTTAAATAAATTTGTGGGCAGTTTATACCCAAGAAACTTATTAGTATTCTAGCAGTCTTTTCAAACTGAAATCTATATCCATTTACAAACTGAGTCACATAGATCTCACTTACAGGCTATTGCCTCATTTCAGAAAAAAACACCTCCAGGAATGCTTGCAAAAGAGAACAAAACACCTAAATAAACACTCACTGCTTGTTTTCTTTGCGGATTTGGTACCCAAAGTTAGTGAATATAATTATCTTTCTTGCTTTGCTTTAATGATACTGTCCTTTCAGGAATAGAAGATGATGTTGTGAAATGCCAAAAGAGTCTTACACCCCTGCAAAGGCATTACAAGATAGAGTAATTCAGAAGTGGACTAACCCTGTCATCTTTGTGTAGATCGTTCATAATAATGATTTGTGAGATTATTTCACACCTGACTAGACAAAATACTTCTCTATATTGAGGTTCTGTCTTTAAGAGAGGTTCTTACTTGCTACCTACAAGAACAGTATTCTGTTAAGTTCCTTTTTAAATAAAAGGGTTAAGAATCATCATTTAAGATAATTTTTCCATGGACTGCAGCACTGCTGTGCTTTTCATGGCAGCCCTTGAACATGGACGCTCTAATGATCTAAGCTCATTAACTAGAAAGATATAAATCATCATTACAGCAGGAAACAGACTGCAACATTTAAAACTCAATTAGCAACAATGCAAGCAAGTGGTAGGCTGCAAAACCTGGCTTTTCTGTCAACCCAAAATTTACTAGAAGAATCAGCACCTGCCTCTTGTGCTACTTTAGTGCTGGGGAATCAGGAAGTATTTCTCTCTTGTAAATGGCAACAGTAAAAGAGTTTATTGGTTAACTTAAAAGGTCATTTCTATTCCTTCTTCCTTCACTTTAGTTTTTATAATTCTTATCTACAGTGCTCTAATATTCACAACTGCTGACGCAGTTTTTGAGCTGCTAACCAGCATGAAGTAATTTTGTTAGCATTGTAAAAACAGAAAGCTATTTAATATTAAGAGTGTATCTTGGTTTTTAAAACACATTAAACTTCACTAAACTTCTTAAAGTCACTAAGCTTCTAGAAACTGAAAATTCTCATTTTGCAGTTGCTGATGGATACATTCCTCAAACCAGAGAAATGATGTGTCAAGAGAAGAGGAAGGCACGAGGTGTAAGAGGCGCAATTTCTAAGCTGCAAGAGGTCACGTTAGCTGTTCCTCAAACTCCCTACATGAACAAAGTGATAGTTCTACAAAAGGAATGGCAATTTTCTGCATTCAGGAGGAAGCAAAAAAAGGCTATATTTTTCTTCAAAGACCATGGGTATCCTGAGCAAAATACATATTAAATAACACAAGTGAAAACATTTGTGTCTGCTGCTGCATCAGGTAATCATTACAGGATGAAAACGGTGCCTAAATACAAATGAAGGGAAAATATATTGATTTAATCACAGTTTAGCTGTCTTTTGTTGGCCTGACTTTAGGAATGGAGACAGTGAGGGGTTCAGTGTGACAAATGAAGACTTTGCAAGAAATTACAGAAAGAACAACACTAAGGAAAAAAATATGATCATGCAAATACATCTGTAAACTTTTGAAATAAAGTATAGGCACACTGTTAAAATTGTTCTGAATATATGCTTTACAACTGTGATTTTCTACTTCAGTTTTGCTCTTCCCCTTGTGCTTCCTTTCACCCTATTTTTAAAAATGTCAGGACATAGACAGCAGAGCTGCAGCAGGAGAGAAGGAAGGGAGCACAGTTTTCTAGGCCCCTGCTTGTCCTGACACTGGGACTGCATCAAAACCTGGGACACACAGAATTGATTCCCAGTCTCAGTGCTGGAATACATGCATGCTTAACTGAGAGGCCAAGAATAAATGAATTACAGATGCAAAAAAAAAAAAAGTAATTCCTGAATAGAATTTTGACACAACAGCTGTCATCTAACAATCTACCACCATACTTTATTTTTTAAATTATGTAAGCCAGAAAAGTCTGCCATTCTGAAAGGAATGAGTAAACAAAACCGGTGTATAGTAGAAGTCAGAATCGAATTTCATGCTTAGTTCAAGGCATTTTTTACAGAAAATGGGTCCTCTGTCATCAGCAGTCTAATGCTACCCATATACGTGAGTCATATACAGATTTTGCATCCCAGACAAAAATTCTCCCTCATCGCCACCGTATTATTAGAGAGGTATTTATTTCAACAGAAAACAAAACAGAAGGAGAAGTATGTTGCTGTTTCCACTGAAAACCATCAGGAAAAGAAGGTAAAAAAAAGCAGCTTCATAACATACAAAAAATGCATATGAGGCTGCAAAACAGCATTGAAATTCCTCTCCAACCCTTTAAACTCTGCTGTAGTCCTGTAATTTTCATACTTTATCTATAAAGAAAACCTGCATCAGCTCAGACTCTGATTTGGTATGAATCAAGTATCCGTGTAAGAGTCAGCATCAAGGCCTCATCATCCTGAAGGCAGCCTCCTGTCTTGCACTGGAGTTACCCTGCAGCACCGCAGGTGACACGTTCATGGTGGCACTGCAACAACTGCTGTGGAGCCAGGTCATCCTGCCTGGTGCTGCCGGGCTGAGCAAGGACCAGAATGTACAGCCAGTAGACTCAGGAACTGCTGAAAACATCTGATGGCCTACAGCAGCTGGTATTCCTTTCCAGGACTATCTACATTGCCTTTATTTCTTGTTTAAAAAAATAAAAATACTTCTCTAGAAAGACTTCGTGCTGTCAGTTAATCCATGCGTGGTACTCGCAACGCAAAACAGCCGTCAAACATTAGGTGGCCATCCTACAATAAAGGAAGGCAGTATCTGCTGGCTGCACTTCAAATTCAGTACTAAGGATTGTGAAGGGCAGTGTCAGCATAATGCAGGGGTAGGTACCATGCTACACTGAGGAGCCCCCTTTACACTTGCCACTAAATTGAGGAGGTGTACAGCCTACAACACAATATACTCAGTCCTCACTGCAGAAAATCATGCCAATTCTTTCTCTTCTCAATTCAGCTTTATTTGATTTTTCCATTCAAACCTAATTCTGCTTCTCTGCACCTCCGGGGGAAGCAGTTCCTGCTGTATTAGGTTTAGAGAGGGCATGCCTGATGTTAATACTACACGGGAATGCATCAGATAGTCAGACACTTTATTCGAAAAGGATTTACAGCATTCCCAGTGAAAACAAACAATGTAAGCCAGAAATTACTAAATCTAAACAAAACCTGTTTCAAGATGCCTTGGCATGAACAAGAATTAAGGAAAAGATCCAGAGTACTACCTATTTTTACAACTAATTACCAACAAGTGTCATTAGATCATTTTCCTTCACTTCAGCTGTTCATCTCAAGGGTTTACCTTTGGCAGGGTGACAGCAAAAGGAAGAGAAAAAAATCCACTAACTCCAAGCCTAGAGTCACTTAAATTAACTTTTACTCAGAAAGCTGAAGTCCACAGCTCAATATATAATTCACTGTGTAGCACAATAATTTTAGAATAGTGTTATTATTTAACTTAGAATAGTAACAATTACACTGGGTATGACTAAAACCCCCAGAAGGACCTGAGACACTGGAAGAACCATCATCTTATAAATTTGAAATAAAGGAAATGAAAGACCCATATGGTAAACTTTACTTTCATAAAGTAAAGATTTAACATCATCAGTGGCATAATCCACACAGGATTAAGTACAAACCAAGATGAGCTGTCACAAACTGCAGACAGACCAAGAGACTGTACAACTAAATGGAGAGTTCACAGGAGGTCACACACTCCTCCTGCTCAAATCTCCTTTGTCCTGTCAGTGCCTCAGATGCTCTCATCCATGGATGGATCCAAGCCATATTAGAGATAAACAGCAGCTGGCCTGCAGGAATAGGGAATCTCCCCAAAAACCAAGGTAAATTAGCCCACGTGAAGCTCCAGACTCTGCAATCAAACCGGTGCAGGTGCCCGTGCTAACCTGCTTAGCCAATGACTCCTGGTTTCTCTACAGCAGATCACTGCAGCTGCAGGCAGCAAGAAAAAGGTTTCCAGGTGGGAGCTTTCGCTCGCAGGCGTGAAGTGCACACTGAGGGAGGCACCTACCTCGAGTGTGTGGTGGTGGGCATGTTTTGGTTTTGCCTACCCATACTTCCGCTATTAAGAGAACACGTACAAGTTTGAGCACACGGTCCAGAGCACACTGCCAGCAAACTGACAAGCACCAAACAAGCACATAAGCAATGACCGGAGAGGAATCATTCCCCCTGCTCTTATGAAATACTATCCCAGTAACTCCAGCTTTATGGAAATCTGGACAGTGTTACTGAATGGTATGTTGCCCTGTGCAGCTCATGTTGCTCTCCCACAAAAAATCTCTTATCGCACACTCTAAGATGGAGAAGAATCCCATTAGCATTTCTATTAAAAGGGCTTTGAAACCAAATCCTGGAGTTAACAAGCATGAAACATCAACCACAAAACACATCTAAAAAGCTTTTGGTTTCCCAGGAGGGTTTTGGCTTTTTTTTCCCCTTGCTATTTTCCTTAACAGCAAATCAAATAATAATAACAAATGGTTCTGATAATTAAATGCCTCCACATGTTACTGGAGGCGTTCATTTCACTGCACTTACACAGAAGTACAATAACTGTATGGTACGCTGCAGCAGAGTTTATTCTTCAAGAGTACTCCTCATGTACCTCCTCAGGAAAGAAAATTATTAACTCACCAGATGCAGCAGATACTGACATTTCTCCATCATCAGGACCAAGCCAAAACACAACATAACACAAATTATTATATACTAACCTAAACTCCTACATTAAAGAAAAACCACAAGAGCTGTAAATAAAAAGACTTATTCTTCACCTGATGATATTTCCTAACTATATATCCCCAGAAGTGTAAAGGAATTTCAGGAATATCTTGTTCACTTCTAAGGCTTAACTCACACCTTCATGTAACAAATAACTTCTGCTTGGACTCATAAATAGGACTGGGTAGGTTATACTGGCTTTCCAAAACAAAAGCTAGAAGATTAAAAAAAAAGTCACAAAAGACAGCATGTTGCCTAATGACTCCTAACAGAGGACTGAGCAGGCTACTGTAAATGACAAAAAAAATATAAGTACCAAAGAAAACACTTCTTCTTCCATAGTATTAGTGTAAAGAAAGTGCCTGT
The DNA here is from genome assembly GCA_013400735.1 of Pomatostomus ruficeps. NCBI lineage: Eukaryota > Metazoa > Chordata > Aves > Passeriformes > Timaliidae > Pomatostomus > Pomatostomus ruficeps. Next base: position 11,837 of record VYZT01035284.1, read on the forward strand.
GACTTTCTGATACTGAGAGTTGTAAGAGGAGAAAATATCTTTCAAGACAGAGCCTAGAAATGTGCAATGACTTTGAAAACCTTAAAAAACTAATAAAAAACGCTTAAAAAAATATCAGTACCCATCTTCTTACTACTCTTAATTACTCACAATCACAGTTAATTAACAGTAAGTAACCTTATACTGGAATTTGCCCTCTATTTTTCCCTTACTGAACTGCCTGAATAAAATATATACCGGAACTGTAATTTATTTCATGCGTTGTAGAAAGCTGACTACCTTTCCACCTTTGACAACTATGCATCTTTCTGACTCATGACAGACTCATGGTGATACCGTAAAACAAGAGCACAGTTCACTTGCAGAAATTAATCTGTATCTCCTTCAAATAACTCTTTGCAGTACATTCTCCCAACACGTTATAGCAAGGTTTATAACCCCAGCGGGAGGCTGGGTTAATAGCACTGCTTTTCCCACATGGGAACAGCAGCTGTAAGAACATGTGCACTTGCTTACTCAAAACATGCAATTATTAGCTTGAATAAGATACCAAAGTGTTAAAATGTCTTAATGGGAAAAAAAAAATAATATCACTTGGATGCTGAATGGGCCACAGCGAAGATATCTTGTTTTCTTTTTTTAAGCTCCCAAATTGGTTGCATCCTCTTCTGGCACGAACTGTTGTTATTAGTCACAGAAGCTTTTTTAAAATTTATTTATTAAGTCAAGTTTCTCCAGCCAAGAAATCACAGGCATGTAACCTCATCAGCATGAAGAACAGATGGACATTCCCAACAGGGTCTCCTATCCCCCCAGCTCAGCCTCCTCTTCCCAGCATGTTCAATATTCTTAAGTGATGGGATAGAGGTTTGGCTGCCAGCACTACTACCCATGTGCTCAATTTGCAGAGTGCTCACTTCAGTTATCTGGCCCACTCAGTCATGCTGCAGGAGCCAAATATCGGTGACTTACACGATGTGCAGGCTCCTCTCATTTTCTGCTGACAAAGCACTACTATTCCTTCACTGGATATCTACTGCCAACAGACACAAGAGTAAATAAAAATAATGCTACTGTCCTAGTCTTTTAATGTACCTCCAATGGCTTAAACTACAGTTTTCCATACAATAAAAGTTCAACCCCCTAAGTATGCCACCAGTTTTGAAAAGGAAATCCTATTAAATTGATAGCTCTTGGACTCTTCTGTTTTTCTTCTTAATTCTGCTCCATCTCCAGGGAAACCCTGTATATCAGGCAGAAGCACCAACTCCCACCAGCACCTACAACTGGAAGACTTCACAAGAACAGACTTGTGCTTCTAAGTTTTCAAGATACTGAAGCAAATTTACTTTGCTTTCAAGATTTGTTGTTCTTCAACAGGCCCTTTTCTCACCGTACTCTAAAGCTATTTCAGAGATACTTTAAAGAGGCTTTTGAGTTTATTTTTCAGCATCTGCATACAGATCCATTTTTATACTGCAATATGAAATCTCGAAAGAAACTACCAAGATTTCTGAATCATGTGTTAATTTAAAAAAAAAAGAATCCTGTGGTTACTTCTACCCTAACATTGTTTTCTGAAGCCCTCAGAGGCTAACTAAAGCCTAAAGACTTTCCAGTGATATCGTACTATGGGAAAGCATCATGCGTGCACTCAGAACAGTTCAGTCAACTGTGCCTCTCATCATAGACATGGAACTTTTCTTCTAATTCCAAGCTGACTTTTTATCTTTATTAATAGGGGACCATCCATTTTTGTAACACCACTGACTTTCAAAGAAAATAAACCATCTTCCCTTCTTCCCTCTGGCTTTTCCTCCTCAACCTTTTCTTTTCAGTATCCACCTGCTTCTGCATCCTTCATCCTTGGAGCACTTTGTCTGTACTTGCTTTTGTTTAATTTCAGCTTGAATACAATCATAAATATGTTCATTATTCCAGAGAAGTTTAACTAGGGCTTCTAACCACACATGGATGAAAATCAGCTCAACACTTGTCTGTATTTATTAGAAATGTCTTCTCAGACAAGACAGAATTTATCTTTTTCGCACTTACAGCCATTCTGCCATTAACTGTGAAAGCCAGGACTTTCTCCTCCACAGAGAAGATGATGAGCAGGATGCTAACAACAAAACCACTCAGCTTCGTGAGCAAAACTAAGGACTTCATCCCATTTTTACCACCGTAACCTTTAACACATTCCAGTTCTTCCCTCATTTCCAGTCCTCTATTTGACAGTGCCTCCCACAGAGTGTCCTCAGCAGAATTTATTAGCACATGCCCACTCTCTTATGCCAAGATAATTAATGAAAATATTATATACAATTTGCCTCCTGATGAACCTCTGAGCCTTCTGGAAAGTGGCACTTCCTACAACAGGGCTCAGGGCACCTCACTGCAGCATTGCAAGGTTGTCCGAGTTTTGGTGAGAGTCACAAGCCTGGTGACCTCAGTGATGACTTGATTTCCTAGATGTCCAGTCTACACCAAAGCTCTCATGGCAGGCCTAGAACAAACTGACTGCAAAATTACAAAGGGAGTATCTCCCCCTTAATTATGGTATCCTGTGAGACTCTCCTGGAATGAATTCTTATGCCCAGTACTAAGTTCCAGCTCAGAAGGACATGATCTGGCAGCTTCTTCTGTTGCTATTGTGCTTCCGCAGAGCTGTCTCCTGTCTCCAACACCTGCACACACCGACCAGCAGCTGCACTTGCCTCTGGAGAGAACGAAGCAGATAACTTTGCAAAATGTAATCTATCAGCCACTATGCCTGCTCACTTTTCTTCCCTGGCTTCCCTCTTCTTTCTGATCAACCTATTTGTACCACCCCTGTTACATGATGCAAGGGACTTCATTTCATACTTAGTAAGAATGCTGCAGCCAGCTTTGTAACAGACCACTCTGATGGCCAAACTCATACTTCAATACCTATTCTCCATAACTCTGTGATCAACATTCTCCTCAGCATCCTGTCCTTAATTAAGATGCCAACTGTGTCCAAACAATAACAGAAAAATGAGATCACACAAATGAGTTCACTGAAAGCAGAGAACACACTCAAGTCATCAGTGCAAAACTGCTGGGTTACCCTACCCTCAACACAAGCCTAAGCAAGGACATAACATAAGAAAAAGTCTGTAAAGACATAGCATTGCATCGATTCTGGAACTCCAGGTAAGAAACCTGTAGCGCACACAGCTATTCACAAGACACAAAGGTGGTTAATTGCCTAATGCTACCCTTAAAAAATATCTACGCACAGCGAGCTTTAATCAGCAGGGGGGCTGGCCAGGATAATCTTCAGAGGTCCTTTCCAACCTCAGCCATTCTGTGACAACATGAGAGCAGGATGCCCTAAATATCTTAGAAATGCCTAAAATTTTGTCTCTTCATCTCCCCTCCTCCCATTTGCTCTAGAAACATAGTACAGCTGTGACATCTCAGATGCATAACAACTGGCAGCCACGAGTCTTCTAATTATTGACCTTCAATCTCTTTGTCTTTGGAAACAGCATGGCACTGTCAACACAGCTTTGGCTCAATAAAAAGCTTTACTAGCTGTGGTACTACAGACTGAGTACTATATATACAGGAAAAAGTAATAAAAATAGAAATCAAAGCAAGTCTCTGAATTCCAGTGAACCACTGCAGCTACAATGAAGCAGAGTAAAGGAGCTCCTCTTTTTCTTCTCATCTGTCTGCCAGAGACCTGCTCCCAGAATATATTAAGAGGTTGCTTTACCTCAAGCACATGCAACATTGTTAGTTGTACCTTGAAGACCAGCAAGGTTTCAAAGATGCACTGACAGCATCCTCTTAAAGTAGGGCAAAGCTCCTACCACAAAGGCCTGTATCTGGCTGGTTGCAAATGGTTCGTCAGCTAATGGTTCATTAGGATGACCAAAGTTCAGCTGGCAAAAGTCCAGAGGGAGAGCAAAAGCCACATCCTTCTTCTAAACACCCTGCAAAGTGGTTTCCTAATTGCACACTGCTGAAATGTTGTGGGGTAGGCTCTTTTAATATCTGCAGAGGAAAGTCCCTTGATATCCCAAATGTTTGTAACCCAGGTGTTCTAGATCATCCAAGGTTTGACACATACTCTGCACCTGCCAATCAGCACTTATCACAGGGGAGAGGCCTTGCCCAGGAGGATGACCACAACTCTCGACAGCTGGTTGTCCCTTTTAACCTTATTTTCTGTTTGGTGCAACTTCAGACAAGAGACATTGCTGCTTACATTACTGCCAAAGCTGCTGGTCAAGTTCAACCATACGAAGTTCAACCAGGTAAAGTGCCAGACTCTGCTCTGGGATAGGGTAACCCTGGATGTACAAACTGGGGATGAGATGCTGGAAAGCAGCGCTGTGGAAAGGGACCTGAGGGTCCTGCTTGACTGAAAGTTGAGTATGAATCAGGAGCTCCTTGGCAGCCAAGAGGGCCAATGTCCTGGGGTGCATCAGACACAGCATCTCCAGCCAGGCCTGAAGTTTTGTCAGGGGAGGTTTAGGTTGGATATTAGAAAAAGGTTTTTCACCCAGAGGGTGGTTGGGCACTGGAACAGGCTCCCAGAGTAGTGTCACAGCACCAGCCTGACAGAGTTCAATAAGCATTTGGACAGTGCTCTTTCTTGGGCACATGGTGTGACTCTTGGGGATGGTCATGTGCAGGGCCAGGAGTTGGACTTGATGATCCCAGAAGGTCCCTTCCAACTCGGCTTATTCTATGATTCTATGATTCCCTAGCAGCACATCAGCCGTCAGGCATGACACAGCCACCACACAGAAACAGGGCAAACTCGGCACAGCGGCCAAGTACTGCCCCTGGCAAGGGAGTGTAGTGTTCACCAGCAATGACCTGTAACCTATTTGACAAAAGCAGCAGCTACATATCCTGAAACAGGCACCTCCATGGGTGACTCAAGAAAGGAATTACAGGTTTGTTTGTTTTTCTGGACCTCAACACCCAGGCACAGAATTTTGGACTCTATCTTCACCCTCACTCTGCATGAAAGCCACCTCACAGCACAGACGATCTCTCTGTAAGGAAGCAGCAGCACGGGCCACCCATCCACACCACGGAGCTCACTGCTCAGCAGTAGTTTAAGCCTTCTAGAAACAAGCTTGCACTGAAATACAAAAACTTGTAAGAAACACCAGCTCCCTACTATTTAGTACAAAGACATTGCCATATTCTTGTCAAAAACCCAAACATTTTCCATGGCTAACACAATGCTATTTTAAATCCCATTGTTTGGCTAGACCTGGCTGGTGAATGTGCCTACAGACATACTGGCCCTTCCACACAGGTGAAGTCATGGACAAAGGATTCTTCTGCTGGCATTTGAGTAACATGGTCAAGTGGAAGGTGTCCCTATGGAACTAGATGATCTTGGGTCCCTTCTGACCCAAGCCATTCTATGACTCTATGATTTCAGTTACTGTTTTCAGAAGGTATCATCCCTGTCTCTCAAAAACCCCTCACCTATACCTGTACCCAGTAATGGGCATCCTGCCCTAGCAATGCACGACTGATATTCTGGGGAACCCCTGCAACCTCAACCAGACACCTAGGATCTAAGTTGTGCTCCTCAAAGAATGTGCTAGCAATGGCCAATCAACTATTTGTATGGTTCTTAGATATTTTCCAAGAACAGCATGTTTAATTATTTCAGTTTCAAGAGACTCATCATAAATATGTGGTGTACATATCCTAATGCAGTAACACAGTGTGCACTAGCAATTAGGATGAGAGTGATGCAAAACAATATTCTGAGAAGAGCAATTGTTTTTTCCATCACATTCAGAAATCCCTCAAGTCACTTCTATATACATGCATTTTGTTGAGACAGATCACTGTTAGGTTCCACACTAGTCCCTTTCTTTAAAATTCCTTGATTCCTCTCAACCTTGTTTGCAGATGCTCAATTACCCTGCAGAAATGTAATCTATCTGGATGCAAGTAAAAATCATCATCTTCAGTAATGGCCTCTTGAAAAAAGAAGTTTGCACATTAAAACTGTGAGACTCAGTTATGCACTGTCAGTCATTCCAGTAGCTTCCTACTGTGGTGTCTGGGGATAGAGATGGAATTAATTTCTCCTTTTAATTTCCGTTTTTAAGATGTTTATAATCTCCAAATGCAGTTCTTTGACCTTCTGTGGCTGCACCAGCTATTCCAGCCAACCTTGCAAAAGTTGCCTTACACATCTGTAGAACCAAAATGATCATAAAGTCCATATACTATAACCTTGACATCAGTTTCATGATACTGCCTATATTGAAACTCTAGATCTGATTGAGACAGTGGAAACATCTGTACAGTTTGTAAATCAAAAATTTGCAAAAACCACGGCAAAGAACCTTAAAACAGATTTTCTAGAAAATATGAAATTGAACCATTACATGTATGCTAGACGTATCTTTTTGCTGACTTTATACTACTGCAGGTTTATCCTTCTCTTTCATGTAATGATCTAAAAGCAGAGTTTCCTCTTCTTTGACATGGGCAGTATCACAGATTACTACAGTCTCACAGCTGAGCCTGAAAAATTGCATAACTATTTGTCCTGGTTTCAGCTGGGATAGACTTACTTTTCTTCTTAGGAGCTGGTACAGTGCTGTATTTGAATTTAGCGTGAGAATAATGTTGGTAACTGCACCAAAATTTGATGAGGAATGTAGTACAAAAAGTGTTTTGCCCCAAATGCTGTTTAGCTCAAATTCTTATCCCAACTGCTTGGCACCAATAAGGACACCCCCGCCCCCAGCCTACAACAACAGAGGGGACAAGACGTAGTGGGAGAGATTGATTTGGGAAACAGAAATTGTCTTTTGCTAGATGACTGCAGAGAGCTTGCCATAATGATACTGCAATCTGATTAGCATGGCTCACTACTTCTTTTATTAAATAATAATTTACAATAACAAACCCTCTGATGACAGAGATTAAAATAATTCAATATTATAGTAAATTCAGGTGGTTCTAAATACACGACCAAATGTGATTCACAGAAGAGATTTTGTGATATGTTAGCTGACCATCAGGAGCCTCCTTTTCTGAATTCACTGCTCCATGTCAGCGGTGTGTACTCCTCACATCAGGGTCTGTAATCCCTATTGCCTCACCTCCATTTTGGCTACCTTGCTGACATAGTGACACACAAACACCTCGCAACAACCTTCCTCTGCAGGGGACATACAGATAAAATGAGCCCATTCATCATACCAAGCCCTCCTCTTCTTCACATGCAGTCAGAGGCTGGGCACCACACATCCATACTCCAGTGCAGAAGTTAAAGGTCCATTCAAAAGGAGAAACCACTCCCTGACCCCAGTGCAGGCACAAAAAGCCCCCAAGGGAGAGAGAGGTTTGTGTTTCAATGCTGCATTTAGCCCCACAAGCACCTGCCTTTTGCCAGAGTCACCTACAGCCAGATAAACAGGCCACCACCAGCAAAGCTGTGACAAGAATCTCGTGTAACACTGATGGAGAGCACAGAGGGCCCTGAGTTCAATCCTGAAAGAAAATATATACTGGTACCTGCTCTCTCAAATGTTTCAGTATAGCAAAATGAAAAAGTCTTATTCTAAACAAGACAATAAAAACTTGGATTTCTTCTTGACAGTCTCACATATATATGAGCAAAAGGATACATAAAAGCAAAATATGAAAAAATGCCTCAAGCAGAAGGCAACACAAGCTTATAGATTAATTATATTCTTTCCACCATCACCTGCTTGAAAAGGACAACTCCATAGATCAAGGCACTCTGTTACACACCAGAATTTTACTGCTGCCAAGAGAATTAATTCAAAAGGAAAATCATACAACTCATCTTAAATTTTAGGATAGAATAACCATTAATCTTAATTTTCAACAGTAAATTCTCTCCAGCCAGGGACAGTGCAAGACACATTCCTTCTTGCTTTCACTCCTAGTTGAGTTTCCATCTGCTGCCAGACCTCCATCAAGCCTACCTACTTGCTACAGAGATGTTAAATTATCGCTTGCCTGCATTTGTAGCCTATTCTCTGAGAGATAACCCCAGCCCTCCTCTCAGACAGGACACTGTAAGCCCCCTGAGGGAAAGCATGATGCAGATGTGCCAAAGGAGATGAAAGCAGCAGCTTATGCAAGCAACCCCGAATTTCTTATGCAGAAGCTTTCAAGTTATACTTGCATATGTGCTAAAGAGAAATGAAATTTCCTCAAAGGCTAAAGAAAAAGATGCTCCCACAATGACAAAGAAACAACCAACCACCATTTTGATACAAGGTACAGTTACATTATCTGCAGGAAATTCGGCAGTTCAGATCACAAGAGGAAGGGCAGGAAATAAATCCCTCACATAAACGAACATGTGACTTCAGAAAATGACTGGATTTTGCCTTCAGGGAAGAGACGAAAGCAGAAACTAAAAGATTTACAGGGATTGCTGCAAGGCCAGGAAGGGAGGTACTCCTTCTACATCTATTTGCTGATGTTCAGCAAGCCACATATTTATGGGTTTATCACAGAAAAGGGGCCATGGATTTTAAAAGCACTTGTCTTTCCCCACTGTACTGTTTAGCAGTTCAATAGGTAAAAGCACCAAATTAGCCTCAAGCACCATTATATGTTTAAAATTCATTCTCACCTGCTGCTATTCAAGTATTGTTTTGTGTTTCCCAAGAAATTCCAGTAAATTATGTTCTGCCCCAGTTCGGCCTGTGATCATTTTTCATCTGTTAATTCTGGGTTATTCCTTTTCTGCTTTTAAGGCAAGCTCAGGCAGCAGATTGTCCTGCACGGTCTGGCACCATTAGATTGCACTCTGCAATTCTGCCTTTCACTCTCCTGGAGAGAACCATCTGGTCTACAGGTTTTAGATGCTGACTACCTGGGTGGAAGCAACTTCATTAAAAATTTAAGACAAAAAAAAAGAAAAAAAGAAAAAAAGTACTTCTGCACAGTACTTCTATTCATTTAGGATGCACCTGTAGAACAAAAACACACTCTGTGTTTCTAATACATTACAAATATACTTTCTAGTTACTACAGTGTTTAATATTGAAGTTGTTCTTGTTTTTTTTATTTTGTTTCAATTTACTATATAGTTTTCTACAGTGCTTTAAACTTTTGCAGAAATCTGATGGCTCTTTTTACATCAGCACCACTAACTTCTCATTGGAGCAGATAGAAACATGTGTATGAACGCTCTAAATTAATTTGGAATTCCTAAGGAATAGTCAATAGTGAAGTCTGAACAAGTAAACAAAATATTTGTATTAAAGGGAAGGAATTAAAAAGGGAACTAACTTTTTTTTTCAGTTGAGAAGCGTTAACTGCATATAAAAATTATGCTCTGAGCTGGGAAGTGCCTCATTAATCTTGTCAGCATGAATGAATGGGGAGCTTTTCAAAACCTTTTAACATCTGTCTGATTCTGTCCCTTGTAAATCCTTATCCATTTCGGTAGGATGAAACAAAGACCTAGGCAGACTACTTTCTAAAAGCCTTTGGCTACAGACAGCCCACTGCACACATCATTATACACAAATCCTCGGGGTGGAATAAAAAAATAGAGTACGAGGAAATTAATTCAGTCTTCAAATCCTACCATTTGCTTGGATGTTGTTTCCTGGGAGTTCATAATCCATTTCAATTTACCTTTTTAACCTCTGAAATCTTCTGTTTTCTGGAATGCTACCATTATAATTTGCATTGTTTGTTTGACATTGTGTTCCTCTGAATAGTAAATAAGCAAACTACATATTTCATCCATATCCCATTGCCTTCACAGAGTACTACATGTGAGCCAGCTCCTCATGGAACCTTTCCAATAAGCATCAAATTAACATACCTTTTTAAAGAGTAAAGCCTCAAACCTCCACATACTTAAAGAGAATACAAGCTACCACCTAATTTTCCAGGTTTTTTAAAATATGAGGGTTTTAAGTCTCCAGCACAAAGACTGGAGCAACATATCTAGCCATGCTACAGAGAAAACATGTCCTGCTGTTCCCAGAGGTGCATGTTCTATTTCATTTCCATCACAGTATCTGAACTGGGTCAGTCTTTAGTTCTTACTCATCTCTGCTGGTAAGAAACAGCAGCCTAAATGAACAGACCTAGTGGGAGAGGGGAGAGATGTACACATACTAGAGAAAACTTAATAAAAACTAGATGTTAAATACCACTGAGGGTTCATCTGTTCTGAACAGTATAAAACAGCATTTGCAACCTCTGACTCTGCTTGACCCCAATGTTAAAGAAAGGGAGTAGCAACATGTCAAGGAGCAGTATCACCAGGCATCTTCAGACTAAGGAATTAACAGGTTGACCCACGTTCTTCTCAGGTCAACTCACAAATAAAATAATGTTTTGCCTTTTTTAGCTTTCCTTAAAGAATTTCCAAATAGTTTATTAACCAAACATTAATTTTCCCAGTAATTACTATGCAGACATACTTCTGCCCTTCCCCAGAAATGACTGCATTAAGATGCAGTGTCACTGACACAACCACAACAGTGTTCAGCCACTGCCCTCCCTATAACCTCTGGAACTCACAGCTACCACAGCCTTAACTCAGCCTGTGAGAAATAACTTTTCTTCTCCTTTGGGAGACAATCCAGTGTCAAAAATATCATTACAGGAAAGATGTTCAGTAAGACAGACACCCGGAACTGTGCTAGGGACCAATACAAGTGGTCACTTCCACAGAGGATTCTGTGGCAAAGCAAAGAAATCAATGGCTGCCTATGAGCTGCTTATGCTTAGAACAGCAAACAGCTGCCAAGAGCAATCAGTCTGCCCAGGCAGTACATAATGAGCTAACAAACAAAATAAGGACTGGAAAAGGTACATTACATTCCAGAAAAAGTTGCTACTAATGTAGGAACCAAAACAGTGTTAACACCAAGGTTTCCATGATATTTCTTGCTACATTCTGAAGCCACCTCAGAATAAAAGAATTAACAGAACTCAGTATAACTTCCTCTTGACTTCTGGAAACACCAAGCAGGAAGGCCGTACTGCTGTACTGTACCTTGGGACAGAAGTAACTCAAAGAATACTTACTTCAACCTTATTTGTGTGTATGCTATTACGAACTTAGGAGACACCTAAGAGATGTTTGACAGAAAAATATTTGAAATAAAATGTTAATAAGCAAATAAAAACACAGCTGAAAGCTCTGGCAACATCAGCAGTGACAGAGTGATTTGTGCTCCCTCTGTCAGAGTTCACATGGGTACAGAGCCCTTAAGCTGTTCCCAAGACCAGAGCCCACTACATTAAAACCCTGCAGTAAACACTCTGCCTAGTTATGAAATATTAACTACACCAAGACTCATTGCCAGGACTAACAGCAGCCATGCATTAAGCAGGGGGCCAAGCTTTTCGTTTCCTCTGAGAACCACAGCAAACAGTGCTTGCTGTCATTCTTATTTGAAAAATCAACCTCAGTAAGTGAATTAAAAGTTCATTCTTCCTAAGATGGGAGAAAAGAACACAAAAGCCCCATTTCCAAGAGGGAAAAAAGGTCTTAACATCTAATTTCAGAGGAAAAAAGACATTTAATATCCCTTTAAATGAGATATTATACTAGGTACTTCTGTGGTGTCACATTTGTTACTGAAGTCTGTCCTGGATGTAGTGTCTAAAATCACTATATAGCATTATTCCAGCACTTGCTGCAGTAGTGCTGTTAGCATTACCACATGCAGAAAACCATCTTTCGTACTACGGGACACAAAACACAAAAAAAGCCTAGAAGTTTCAAAAGTCCAACCAGGAGCTAATGCAGTTTACCTGTTTAATTCCAAAACTGCACAAGTTGTAAAAGAAGTCTGAGATGAAAACTACAGTAAATTTAAATTCCTTTGTGAACAAAAGTATTTTAAGTGAAGTTAAAAAAAAACAAAAACAAAACCAAACCCACAAAGACCTCTAATTATCCCCAATTCAGAGACATCTAAAGCAGTCTCCATTTTCCTGGAGGGAAGAGACAGGCACTCTCCCTTACATTATGATTTTGCCAGCTTTCTACCATTTTTTAAATGTTGCATCTTTCTACAGAATTTACTAAAATTTTTTAACAAACATACTTGAGATTAAGTAATGCATCTTCACATTTCCTCGCACCCCAGGAGGCAATTTAAACAGCTTGTTAAACTGAAACTTTGTGTTTCCTTCATGCAGATGAATATTCAACACGTACTGAGGCAGTTCCGTGAGATTCATTGTGAGCCTATTGAAGTGACCTGGATTAAAGGCGGAACTAAAAAGAGATTTCTTTTCTTTTTAAAGTGCAAGTCCTTTCAACTCTGTTTATAATGAACCTTTGCAACATCTATTAAAAGAAAAAAAAGTAAAAACTGAATTTGCATTTCTGCAGATATAGCTAGCTGCCTTGCAAAACGTGAAGCCATAGGCAGTGGCAGGAACTTTTCTGCAGCAGCTGAGGGATGTCCCGTGCCTTGAGGCTTCCCAAGGCACCAGCCTACATCCAGGCAAAGGGTGTCTCAGCCATCTGTCTTCCTCCTTGCCTCCAAAGACACTCCCCAGACTTCAAAGGGCAGATCTGCCTTTCTGGGGCGGGACAGGGCACGAGTTACTGCCTTGCTCCTGACTTTAGACTACTGAGCTTACTCTGTAGGTGAAAGATCTCCCCCTTCTCTGTGGGGGTTCTGATATTTTAAACCTCACATATGAACCGCCACAGCTGATAAAGAACTGGCACACTGGTATCAAAAATCTGCAACTCTGTTTCACCAATCTCAAAAAGTTTCAGAGGAAGTTCTACATTATCTATATATCAGTTCATAGACAAACCATTTAAAGGGCAGCTGAGATAAAGTGAAAACTTGCACGGATTCCACGTATTTCTGAAGGAAGGAAATGACCCAGAGAGGAAGGGAGCTGCAGAGAGAGCAAAGAGAAACAGTGGGAAGAGCCAAGTCCAGATGCATTGAGGAAGCAGAGAGATGAGCGAACAGAAGGTTGGTTGCTTTTAGCTTTGAAAGCTGATGCAGGAGGGAGATGTGGAGAAAGACAACTGCATGAGAATTTGCACAGAACTTTTGACCAGGACAAGGCGCTCTCGTGCTTTCAGTATGAGATGATTTAATACAAGACAAATTGCTCCAAAAACATGTTTCATGATACTTTAAGAAACAGCTATTTCTGAGTGATTTTGATTTTTTTGTCTGAGAGACAGTGTTTTCTAACCTAAGAGAGGACCTGAGAAAATGTGCATCAAGTTCTCCCCAGAAAGAGAAGTTTAACCTTCCTCGCGCCACCATACTGTCAGCAAGAGGTTCTGGTGCAAGAAAATGGGATTTAATAAACAAATTAAACAGAGTTAAGTAGTTTTCAATCTAGGTATTTAAACAGTCTTCACCCAGACATGAAATAGAAAGAGACATAATGCTGAGTGCCTGTTCCAGGAAGGCTGGGAACATCACAATAACTGTCTAAGATTCTGCAAAAGAAGAAGACAGAGAGAGGAGGAGACAACATCAAAGAAAAATCATCACTTCAAGTCTTCACAGCCTAGATCAGAAATACAGCAAAAAGCTTCCCACCAGAATTGAATACAAACTTAAATACATGCTGGCAATCCTTAGATGAGGTTAGCTGGCAAGCTAAGAGCATCCTGGCCTGCATGAGCGATAGTGTGGCCAGCAGGACCAGGGAAGGGATCATCCGCCCCGTACTTGGCACTGGGGAGGCCACCCCACAAACCCTGTGTTCAGTTTTGGGCCCCACCCTACAAGAAGGACATTGAGGTGCTGGAGTGAGTCCAGGGAAGGGCAAGGGAGGTGGTGAGGGGTCTAAAGAGTAAATCTGATGAGAAGCAGCTGAGGGAGCTGAGGTGCTTTAACCTGGAGAAGAGGAAGCTCAGAGGAGACCTTGTTGCTCTCTACAAATGCCCAAAAAGAGGTTGTGCCAGGAGAGGTTTAGATTAGATATTAGGAAAAATTTCTTCACTGAAAGGGTGGTCAAGCATTAGAACAGGTTGCCAGATTTGTGAAATCACCATCCCTGGAAGTGTTCAAAAAACGTGTGGATGTGGCACTCGAGGACATTGTTTAGCATTAGAACATATATGGCTGCATTACTAGCTGAACTCAATGATCTTAGAGGTATTTTCCAACCTAATCAATTCTCTAATTCTATGATAAAGAGGATACAACCTAGAGCAAACATATCCTTTATCACCAGAGACAAAAAGTCTTCATAATCTTTCAAAAGGAGAAAAAGGAGCAAATGGATGCTAAGACACCAAAAATTACTTTATAAACTGATACTCCTTAGAGTATCACAAAATGAAACTTGCAAGGATGCTATTCAAAATGCTGGAAAAACTGCAGCAAAATATGAGCACGCCTCACCAAGAGATGCATCTAATATATAATCAGCTAGTATTTGGTATATGAGTAACACACACAACTGCAATCCACACTGTAATTTTGGGCACAGGCATACGCAATGTTGCTCCTTTTGAAGAAAAATGTTAGCTTATTTTCTGTAAGCACCACAAATATAGAATCACAGACTCACAGAATGGTTAGACTTGGAAGGGACCTTAAAGATGACCTGGGTGCAACCCCCACCGTGGGGAGGGACAGCCCTCACTAGATGGGGCACCCACAGCTTCTCTGGGCAACCTGTGCTGCAAGGTCTCCCCAGAGCCTTCTCTTCTCTAGGCTGAACAGCCCCAGCTCTCCCAGCCTGTCTGCACAGGAGAGGGGCTCCGGGTTTCTTGAGCATCTTCATAGCCTCCTCTGGACCCATTCTAACAGATCCATTTAAAATAACTTTCATATCTCGAATGCATGCACTATCTGATGTTTCACCAGGAGAGAGTGCAGCATGCGCGCACATATATACAAGTACATGAAACTCACCTCAAAGTAAGTGTAAGCTTTGTTATCATCCTGTGTATTCATACACACACACCCCAACTGGATTTCCTTTAAGCCTAGAAGTGAATAGCTCCTCCCTTATAATGGTTCCACAGAGAATTATTTCCATGAAAGCGTATTCAATCTTTTCATGTTTTGAGCGGATTTCACAAGTACAATTTTGGCATATTTACCAGATAGAAATCATAGCGAAGAAGTGTCATGCTGTACAGAATTTCTTGATGACAAAAGCGTCACAGTTCATTTGACACAGGATGACTCAAATACTGAGTTTAATATTATTCTGCAAATATTAAAAAAAAATACCAGCATATTTTGCATTCAGTAGCAATTTAAGGATTATAGCAAATTTATTTTCAAGAAATGTTACGTTATTCCTGTAATTTCAGTATCATGCCATAGGAAAATTTAAAAAGCATTGCATGCACAGCTAAAGTGTATTAAATGTGTCCAGACTATGCATTTGACTTTATCAGGTATATTACTGGTACTGACTATCAGGTATTCTTCTCAAGCACTGACAAAAATACTTTATTTCAAAGAAATGACAGAGTACCTTCAGCTTCCCTAATAAGCCAATGTAATTTCAGCCTTGGAGTTTGTGGCAGCATCAGCCAATCCGGCTCCGGCCACTGCAGTTCCCCTTGCTCCCTTACTCCAGCTCCTGGTCTCGGACACCCTTGAGTGAAATGAACTGTTTAAGCAGACTAAACCAGCAAAAAGCCAGGGTCACTTACACCGGCTCAGCATTTCAGGAGGTGAAAGGAAAACGCAGCACCTACATGTCCAGTTCTGCTCACTTGAAGAAACATCTTCTGCAGGACTTATTTTGCTCTTTTCAACTGACAATACGTATAATGGTATTATAATAACTCAGTGATTGCATCAGACCAAAAAAGATATTTGCAGTTATGTGGCTGGCAAACTAACAGCAGTGACAGTACAAGAACATGCTCTAAATTCCTTATGTAATGAGCTGAATCTACTACTACAGCCAGTTTTACAAACTGTCTCTGCATTTTAACGTTAAACCCCAAAAAAGCAACAGCATGTATCACAAAAAAAAAGTATGAAGAGCAATCTCTTCATACATCTCAAAAAAGGAAGCAATTAAGACTCGTACTTTTTCCGATATCATCAAGGACACTGGAAAATGGCAGAGAAAATAAGAAGATTGCCAGGAATTAGACTACTCTAGTAGATGAAAGGATGGGGAAGAAGTGGGAGGAGAATGAGCTATTTTCCACATTGTGCCGTTAATTTTCCAATTGAATTGTCATTGCAATGCTTTCACTTGAAAGTTTACCACACAATTGCAGAGACATGAACTGCTATCAAATCTTCCAAACACAGCTCAGATTTTCAGTCCAGAACTCATTATCATCTTTATATTAAACATCACAAAATAAGCCATTCTGAAAACTCTCAGAAAGGTGAAGTTGCTCCAAACCCCAATGTAACAAGTATTGATCAACTAGTTTCTCTCTCTGCTTTTCTTATCCAAAAATTGGGTTGTTTTTTTTTTGCTTTTCTACATCTAAAACCAAGACAACAGTCTATCTGCCATAACCTTTGAATTACTGTACTTGTCAAGGTGCAGATCACATTATATTTTGAAGGATGAAGTTCTCTCTCCTGCAAGAAGCATCAAACGCTACTGAATTCGGACTCAAAACTGTGCACAAAGTGCTTCAAAAGTGCACTTATGCAATGGAGAAGAAAGCGTGGAGGGATAACCACAGAAGACGATCAAGCATTAGCATTGTCAACATCCTCCTCCGCCAGAGACACTTGGACAGCTGGACTGCATCTGCAGAGTAAGAAACTACTGAAAAATATACACCTGCACAGTATTTTAAAAATATACCTGCTCCCTTCTGCTTGATCCAAGAATCTTCCCCCCATCACATCCCCCTCAGTTTGGTAAATGTATTGAAATAATGTACACAGCAGGTACCACGGAGACCCAGATTAAGGAGCCATTGAAAGGAAGACTTTCCACGTGTAGAAACCAGTGGTATTAATACACTAATTATTTTTTCACAATGATATTTAAACCTTCTACAACAGTCAAAATAATTAAGGAAAGGACAGGAAACAGCATTTTTTTCCTGTGAGTGTATTAAACTTTTCTGCATGATTAAGCTAAAAGACAGCCATCATTTATCATAATGTCTATCAAAAGATTTAGAAGTCACTGGAATTGTATGATGATAATAGAGAATTAGGGATTCCTCATCTTTGAAATAATCTTTCTTGCACCACTTTACCCATTCTTTTATTCTCCTGTTACTGGACAACATTTAGTAAGTAGATTGGTGGTTTCCCTTACATGGTTTATTAAGAATGAAAATATAGTCTTTATTTTAAAACCTTATCACAGCTGAAAAGACTAGGGTTTTCTTTTTTCACACAATTTTCAATATGTGTTTTTTCTTTTTGTTTCTTACTGATTCTTTTACCAAACAACTGGTTTTTCTTGACATAAAATATATGGGATTTCAGTAAATATAATGGTTAAAAAGTAATGGTTAAAAAATCCTATCCTTCCACCTAACGGCATCACAATGAAGAACTTTCTTCTATTTGTTTTGTAAGTTCTATTGTCACAGAGGTGCAGGAATGCACATTGGGAACATCTGACGGATCAAAATTCAAAGGTGTTGGGCAGAAAGTTACTTCTGTAACAAGTCTCATAAGATAAAGGATTTTTTAAAAAATACTTAAAACTATGAAATTTTGCTCTTTAGTCAAAGTGTCAAAGCACATCATATAGTTTAACAAAGACACCTCTACTACCCAGAATCTTGTGATGAGGCTTTCAAGGCCCATTACTCAGCCTCTGGTGGATTTCTCAGTGAAAACTAACTGCACAATTCAAAGAATTAGCTTTTGGTTTGGTTTTCTAAATTATTCTCTTTTGCTTTCTCCTTTCTAATATTTACTTCTACACCAGACTTGTCATGCCCGTTTATAAATGACATAGATATCATGTGAGTAATCTCTTCTGGTTGAAAATGTAATTTATTTTAATTGGAACTGAGAACTTGTTTGAGGGGTGGCAGGAGGAAACTGTTCCTATTTCCTGCTATAGTTCTCTCAGCATCTAATTACATCCATAAAGAGAAACAATGGGGAGGCTGTGTGTTATTCAGTTTAATGTGGTTAATTACACTATTCCCCCTATGCATGCAAATACACCAGAGATACAGCACCCACACAACACATTTATCAGCTGTAACAACTGCACTTTGAGATCACATATAACACACGCTCTAGATGTAAATACTTGTTTACTGGAAAAGGTTTCTAGCTCACAAGTGTAAAATGCAGCAGAAACCAAATAAAAAAATCTAACCATTAGCATCTGCATTTTCCATAAAATTCTTCTCAATATGAATCCAACTGCTGCAACCACAAATATACTGAAATGTCTTTCTCCATGCTTATCTGTAAATAAGATAGTTTGGGGAAGTCCTTTTTTTACAGCCCTGTATCCCAATATACTAAAAGGAGCTGAACCAAATACTTCACTTTCAAAAGTTTCAAGAGATTTGTGCCACTTCAGACTGGAATGAAGGTAATAGTCAGATCTTTTGCAAGTCAGATTCAGTGCTCACGAATTAGTATTTTAAATAATACGTATCCCTGAGGCCAAGGTTTCAGTTGGGATGGTGACACATCAGCTGAACACATCTTCTTCATTATTACTTTCTGCAAAGTCATGCTTGCGTCAGCAGTGGTCTGTGAGTCCAAAGGCAGACAGAGGGTAGCTGCTCAAGGAAGGTGCAGATGAAACAGCTGCTGGTACTCAGAACAGCCTCTGAGCACCAGGTTCTCCTCCACACACTCTGGTAAGGGGGAAGAATCATCAGTCGCACATTGCAAAACAACAGCTTTTAATGACAGCTTAAATGTCAACACTGCCGTTCCCACGAAGCGTGAAAGGACTTGGTCTTGAGAGAAGAGACATCTCAGTGCTCAGACAACAACTCTTCCAAGGCCAGCTTTTCCAAGTATAAAATTACCAAGGGAAAACAGGAAAAAGGTAAAAGGAACCGCATATGGTCCTTCTTCTAGGAAGAATCAAAGAAATGTTTCAGAGGCTTAGAATGAAACCGCCTGAGCTCAGATGAGTCATGGAGTTCTTGGAGCAAAACAGACAATATGGATAATTGATAAAACAGGGACAGACAGTAAGAAGCATAGTCATGAGGGACAGTCTTGATGCTTGAAGAATATGATAGCTTTGGTGAGGGGTTCACCTCCCTTCTTCACTACACAGTTGGAATAGCAGGACATCTGTTCAGAAACATCACGTTAAGAGGGAAGGATGAATGTGTGTATGTTGGAAAGAAGATGGATTAGTTAAGAAAAGAAGTGGCAGAATTTACTCTGATTTACCTTTGAACCCGGCCCTGTTTTGAACAAGAAGCAGCACAATGTGATTTTCAAAGGTAGTGGTCAACCTAAATTATTTTAAGAAAAGGGCTTCATGTGGGAAGACCAAAACAAAAATAACACTATCTTCGTTACTGAATGAAACCTATGCTGAGAAGAGCTACAGTCTAGAGAACAGGTCACTGGTGCCTAGGGAAAGAGTGTGATGAATTAAGAGCCAAGGAACCCGCAAATGTTATGAGAAGATAGATGTCTTTTGGCAGACTGATGCTTTGATTTTGTTTAAACTAGCTAAAGTGAGTAACTTAGCTTCAACAGCACAGTGAATAACTGCTACTGCTATAAAGTTTTAACCTTTCCCCATTCAATTAATGTTAGATCTGAAAAGCTCTCCTCAAAGAAGAAAAGCTTTACTGAAAAACTACGAAAGGCGATGTTCATATTCCAGATATTCTTAAAGGTAAAAGAATATACCGAACTTGAGGTTTTAGAACACACACACACACACATAACCAAGTTTTGTTTATGCAATTAAAACACATGTCCTTCTACCATAAAAATCTGCAGTAAGTAAAGGCTTCAGATCTTCATCATCTCATTCCTGCCTCAACCCAACAGTAATCCAGTTTATTCTTCACTGCC
The DNA here is from genome assembly GCA_013400735.1 of Pomatostomus ruficeps. Lineage (NCBI taxonomy): Eukaryota > Metazoa > Chordata > Aves > Passeriformes > Timaliidae > Pomatostomus > Pomatostomus ruficeps. The sequence continues at coordinate 31,792 of VYZT01035284.1, forward strand.
TCCCCAAGTAAGATAACCTGACATTTTTCCCAAATGCTTATTTAGAAAACGAGACGTCAAAGTAAAAGGCTGATTTGCAATAATTGCTTATACTTATCTGCTCTCCCACACTTGTGGTAATCTTCCAGCCTGTACCCAAAGCAACAACTGGAGAGCTCTCTGTCCTGGTCTTGCCACTCTGGTTACTCTTCCTCTCTTGCATATAGAAGAATATATGGCTTTGATGGCAGGTGCATCAGGAAGCAGCCAGACACACCAAACACATGCCACCAGATGGCATCTCCAACCAGTTACATTTTAAGATCCTGTATTGGTAAGTGCTTTTGTATTCTGAAGCCTCAAGCTTCTATACTACAAAAAGAAGCACTGGTGAAGACCTGGATTGGTGTCAATGATCTGAAAATCATTTTTCATTGCTAAAGAAATCATTTTACTGAGGACATATTTGCTCCCTCAAAAAGGATTCCGAGAGCCGTAGAAGCATTCTGCACAATGCTTGATGTCATCTCCCCACACATCTCCTTAATGATTTGTTTCTAATTTTTCCAGTGAAATCTAGGTGCAAGGCACTGGATTTTCAAAGAGGGACTATTGATTTACACAGAATTTAATTACATTTAATACTGGTCCCCTGTTAAGAGGTGGTTTTGGCCATAACTAACCTGTTATAACACATAACACATAACATGTGTTTGGAAATTTCAGTTTTTTCCACTATAATGAGAAAGTCTATTTTCCTTAACAGGTATCTTAATGAAAACAAAACAAACAAAAAACCACCCCTAACTCCAAGGAATTCTACAAGCAACAGTAGACTGCAAGTGTATTCTTAATCTGCTGCTATCAGTCATTACAATAACCAATACAGTACACAAACCACACCTAAATCTATAGCAATGCTTGCTTTATTGTACTTAGAGAGCAACTGAGTCTCACCTCAACACTCTTACCATGCTCACCTCATTTCAAGTGAAATTTTTAGCTATCTCCTGCCATAGGCATTGCTAATTAATTGCCTTTTAGAGACAAATATTTCCTTCTTTGTTTAGAATCCAAACATGACTTTCTCTTCAAAGGAATTTTACCCTTTCAACTGGAGTTTTTTAGATTGTTTGGGGAAAAAATATAACCTAGTTTTTCGTATGTAGGGTGATCTCCCAAACAGCTCTTAGCTCTTCCTCTCTATACTTTCAGTTGTGTACCCTGCACTGAGGCTTGTTCTTTTCCCCCCCCTCTTAAAGTCTGATGAGAACCAAAGGAAGTGAAGTGGAACAAAGAAGCTACATTAGCTTTCATAATTTATTGCTCTAGACAACTCCAACTATGGCCTGTGACAGGAATCAAGCCAAGCAGAAAGGAAATGAAAGTGTTCTGCCACTTTGTCAACAGCTGAAGTCGCAGGATTCATTTCTATGGCCACCAGCAATGTCCCCAACCCCCGCTGTCATACTGCAGCTCTTGATCAGTAGGTACAGAGGGCACCCAACAAAAAGGAGAACATGCATGCAAAATGAGCTGAAATGTGTTATGTGGTGTTTCCTTCACGTTTTCTAAGACTATAGATGAGAAATGATACATTTAAGGGTTCTTTCTTAATACAGGTTAATAAAGAATACATCTGACACAGTTCACTGAATTTCATCTCCTTGATTATTCAGAAGAAAAATTTTCTTGGTCTGGATAAATAAACTCCTGTAGTGAACTCTCACAAGCAGCTCTTTTTGATATCTAAATTCAACCTATTCTGATTGAAGCAATACTTTTGTGGTGTTTTCCTCTTGTAAGGTAAAATTTTTTGCAGAAGTAGATTCGGCGTGAGAAGAGGTGTAAGAACAGCTCTCAAAAACTCAACAGGGCAACTTTCAGAAGTACCACCTGAAAGCAGTAATGCTGGCACACCTAATGAGCACGAAGGATGCTCCACAGCACCTTCCCTTGTGCTGGGCACCATGGCTGGTTTTGACTCACACAAAGGCCATGAAACTGGAGCTTAGTCCTTCGCCACTGTGCCCTTGGGTTGCCTGCTTTAAAGGTGACATAGCTGGATCGACAAAAATATCAGAGAAAGGAACAACACTGACTTAAGTCAAGCGACCCACAAGGTTCAACACAACTGCTAAAGCTCAATATGCAAGAAAGAAAGGGAAAAACAAAATGGCACAGGACACAGACTGCTCTTGAAAATTCAATTCTTGCTGAATTGTCTTTAGTGAACGAGAAGTAAGATCCTCCTCTCTTATCAAGAACATTTTATCAGGAAGCAATTAGCACCCTAAGTGGTATCAATACATGAATTTCAACTAGACTTAGATGCCCTAAGAGAAGAGAGGAGCAGGAGCAAACAGAGTCACTGCAGAAAGAGCACCAAGGAATAATTTGAGGCTCACCATTTAATGTTTTAATGCCCTGAAAGATGCACGTAATGACCCCTGTGTCAAAAGAAAATGTTATGGCTTGACACACTACCAGTACAAATCACGTACATTATTGCCAGAATCCCCTGTGACACTTCCCAAGACTTTCTGAAATCAACTGCAGATGGAAAAGATGTTCCTGTTCAGTAAAATTAATCTTTATAATTGGTACATTTATTTGGAGATCATGGATTTTTCAGAGTGTAAAGAACATTTTAAAATATTATTTTTTAAAAACCTAATTAAAATGTTTTGAACTACAGCAGCTTTCTATTTCATTTAAAAAGGCAGTATCTTCACAGAGGATATTATATACACCTCAAAATTATTCTGTGAATGTTTTCTCTAGATAAATGCAGAAAACCAAACAGAGAAAGCATCTGTCTCAGCTCTGGTAGTATTTCTTAGAATAATTAAAATGCTAATTAAAATGCATATAAAAGCAGGAATAAGTAGAAGAACCACCCACCCCAGAATAACCTCCTTCTGTAAGTATCATTTCCAACTTCTTATGTTCCCTGATTTATGCTCTTTCTGCATGATGACAGGTCATGTTTATAGTATCTCTTTAAGGAGGAACCTATTAGTTATCTCCTTTGCACTTGCCAGTGCTTCTCAGCAGGTTTTGATGAAAGGTTAGACACACAAAAATAAGGCACAGATGAAGGCAGGAGACAGCTGGTGTTAGCTCCAAATGCACAACCAGACTCTGAACAACAGAGGCACACCTCTGCACAAATCAGATGAACACAGTGCTACCTCCAATGGCAACGATCAGCTGACACAAAACGCTGTTTGTCTCTGACTTGCTCTTAGTCCACCCCCTCACACTCCTCCAACTCCTTTTCCTGATTTCTACACTGCAGCCACTCTACAGCTGTTGCAGGTACAGTGTGATTAAAACCAAATCAATCCCCCTTTCAGCCTCACACACATATAAATCATGATTCTATAATTATTTCACACTCAAAGTGGGGAGCTCTGGTTCATGCGACTGGTAGGTTTTTTATTTTCCGGGGGAGGGGGGGAAGGCAAACATAGGCTGGAATTTCCCTCTGCCTCCTTCTAGTCCTTACTCACTTCAGTAGCTCCTCCACCCAAAATGGATGGAAAGAGGTACATGGGTGGCTGTGATTTCAGCAGTGATCCCACTGCATTCCCACATCGCTTACTTAATATAGACTACAATCTAAGGTTGAGTTAAATTAACCGAGGTGAGAATCAAAAGCAGGAGTAACTGGGCAAAGCTAAAAGAACACAAAAGGCAGGAACAAAGGTTCTCCCTTCTTAAGAGGATTACACAGTACAAACATCCTGGTTATTTTCAAGAACAAACCCAAGTGTCAAAGACCCAGTTCTAACTCCAGCTGTGCCACTGACTACAAAATTGCAAAGCAAGTAAAAACCCCAATTTACAAGTTTCAGAAAAATATTCAAGAAGCTATAATAAACAGCACCGCTATGATGTACTCTGTCTGCTTGGAAGAGTCCTAGAAGAAATGCTAATGTGCTATACTGTGCTGTCAGTATTTACATGATGAACCACCCACACGCTAAATAAAAGATGGCAAGAACAAAGTCCTAAAGGCTTAGGTATTTGCAAGCAGTTGTTTTTGTATTTTTGCTGGTGGTTACTTTTTTAATCAGTGCAATTTCTGTGCTGACTTGAAGCCCAATATAAATCTGATCTTCCATTTCACAGCATCAAATTAAGCGCCATATCTGAAGGGAATCTCAGATTCCACAGTTTCAGTTTGGCTTATTTGACTACAATGTTTGCCCCAAAGAAAGTGAACCAGAGACAAGTGAGGTAGCTGTAAGGAATACTGTCAGTAGTATCCACTGTCTTGGCAACAATGACAGATTTAAGCAGCTGCTACTAGAAAACATCAGCTCTGCCAAAATGTCAGATGCTAATGGCTGAAGCAGCTCAATTAAGCTACAAGACACAATTGCTTTGTTCTACTAGGGATGCAGGCATGCATATTTCAATCTATATCTGGAACCAACAGAAGCACTTAGGGAAGGAACAGATAAAAAAAACCTGAATACATACAGCCTTACATCTTCACCTTCTTACAGGAGTCCCAGATTTTAAGCCACAAGTGATTTGATGCATTATGAGTTTTCAATAAAGCACGCAAAGTAGCTGGAGTAGTGTCAGTTTTAATCAGCAACCAAAATAAAGGATCCAATCAAGTTCACTTTAGCTGTTCAACAGTATGTTTATTGGGAAATTATTTTTAAGTGAGTTTAAATGCAGGTTTTCTGTAGTTTGATGACATTCAACAGTGATAATGTAATGGGAAATAATTGTTGCAACAGCAAACTGTGTTTATGCTACACTGCGAAAAGAGTGTATCTAATACATTTTAAAAAAATATGGCAAACATATCTTCATAAAGTCTAATTAATTTGAGAAAGTGTTATATAGGAAAAACACGTAAAAGCATGTAAAAACAACTGGACTATCACTTCTTTCAAAATGGACACAAGAGATAGATGGTGTTATTAATACTCTCCCTTTCCTCCACTTCCCAGTTCCAACCTGTTCTGCTGAAATCTCATCTATGCAAACCAGATTGTGAACTGCTATTAAGAAAGACACAAGTCAAAGTTTACTTCAAACATTGACCTCACTGCAGACAAAATTAACTTTCCTATGATGAAGAAGAATTAACTGCAGGCCATTAAATCTGAGAGTGAGAACAATTTGCAGAAATGTGTCTGGGTCTCAGGTGTTACTGGTCCACACAGGGAGTGTAATGTGTGTCTGAGCAGTGTAACTCAGCAACTCAAACTGATATAGTTATACAAAGAACACTTGCAACCCTCATGCCTCTCCAAGATACAGAAAAAAGTGTCCTACTGTAACCAGCATCCTGTTCTGAGGGCAGATCCCATCACACGCTCTCTCTTAGTACCACAAACAAAATTAAAAACGCATTTTAAAGAACACCTTACTGAATGTCTTATGGAAAAGAAGGGAAAAGTGTAATTCTCATCCTCAGAAGTTGCAGGCATCTAGACTTGAAACCAGCAACTGTGCGTTAAGACTTGTGTGTCTGAAGACACCAGCTATTCAGAAATGCTTTACAATTTGATCACATATGTGATTTTTTCATGGCACATATGTAAATATTTTAGTCATGCACGTCCTGGGAATTCAATAGTTTCTTCAACAGTAATCACAGCACATAGGGTTTAACCCTAAGTGTGAAATAAAGAAATTTTAACTATAATTACTTTTACTGAACTGTTAATTTCAGTTAAACTCTCCTGTGCTAAAATGGATAGATCTTACAATACTTGTAAGTTTCTAATAAGCAACCTTGCTTATTTTCCATGCTGAAATTCTATCTTAAACTGATTCAGAGGTAAAAGTCAGAAAGAACCAGTTTAGTTTGTCTCTCAGATTGGATCAGATCATTCACATGTACGCTACAATTCAATGTAGTTTTAAATACTATTCCCTTTTACTATAATGTGGACATAAATACTTGCATTAACTCAATACTGACCACTTGAGCTAGAAATTCTTGTTCTTTACAAAGTTTTAGCTTGCACAGCACTAGTAACCTACCAATATTATGTCACGCTACCACATGAGAGAAATTGGGGAAAGGAAAAATATATGTGGAACCTGTGGAAAAATTCAGGCCCAGGACACCCTACCATTCCATGCAATAATATACCCAGAGAATATCTGGAAGCATCAAAGATCATAAGACACATGCTGGCAGGAAAGGGCTTTCCCTCTGTAGTTTCTATGGACCTGTAATGCACAAAAGTTTCCAAAGGTCAACTGAGTTGCCACAGTTTTTCCCACACAGGCTTGTCCACAAATGCCTATAACCTTTTCCCTCCCATCAATTCAGAGTTTGAACTGCAAAAACTCCCTGTGTGTTCACGAAGATTCAAGCACTACAAGCAATTCGAGTATTTCAGTTGGATCTGCATAATGCTGTGAACATCAACCAAGCCAATAGAATTTTTTACCCAAAGACCCTGCAATAACAGTGCAAGTGGGTGTATTTCCCCCAGCATGCACAGGGTTAGTACTTCCATACCGACTGGAAACACACACCCTACCTTACGTCATGCAAAGGGAATAGCAAGGAAGGCTCTGCAAACAACAGTGGTTTGCTTGCATCTGCCACAATCATAAACATGGGAGCTGCAAAAAGCAGGACAATATGGCCAAGGAGTTCTGCAGAGACTGAGACACTTTCTACACTGCAGGAATAACCTTTTACTCTGTTTTCTCTGACGCTCTCCCCTCTTCACATACCAAGCTGCACGCACCTGGCAGTTCAGAAAGCTTTGAACATAGGCTAGCACAGAGTCAGGACTTCCTCGATGATGCATGTGAAGGTATAAAACATAAGCATATGCTTTTTTACCTATTTTCCATTTTTTCTAAATGCAGGAGTAACAGATGCTGGGCCCTGTGCCTGCATATAGCCTAGCTACAGTCACCAAGTCAGAAACCACTGTCATGGATGCTGCTGGAGTGGCAGCCACACAAACAGAATCCAGGACATCTGTACACAGGCAGCTGCCTCAGTAATATTCATACATTACATTTCAGTACATACGCCAAAAAAGCACAGGTTTATAAAGATGTATATGGACTAGGTCTTTGTGTTCTTAGTTTACTGGAGGACAGTCTTGTTAGTACTGATGGGCAGAAATAGCTAAAAGGACTACACACTGAGCACAAAAAAATTAGATATGTCAAATGTGACAAGAAAAAAGAGCACAATTACTTTTTTAATAGATATCAACTGGGAAAAAAGACTTATCCTAATGCACTGATATACATCTTAGAAGTTTATTCACTTGTGCAGTCATGCGTGCAAGAGGTAACATGCTATTTTCATTCAGTATCTATAAATCTAACAATATCCTCAAGGAAAATAATCTAAAAGGTACAAGCCAAGGTGTACAATGAAAAAATCAGATAAATATATCACTTTATAGTTCTAGGTCTATCCTGTAGTTACGTATGTCATTTAAGGAGGTATACATTAAAATCACGGAAATGTTAAGGTGGGAAGCTCATACAGCACAACCTGCTAGCTTCAAAGCTGAAACTGGCTGCTGTCATCAGCTACTTGCTGTTGAAATCCAATTCTGCAACATGATTCTCTGGTGTTTGCATTTTAATCCCAGCCCTTTGAGATTAATAATGCTATTTAACCTGTTGTAGCTAGTAATTTCTGCACATGCTGGAAAACAACAATGTATCATGTTCCAAAAGTGCAGGTTTGGTTGCTTTGAAAAGGACCAGTCTCCACATTTAGGATGTGAGAGAATTAAATCTTCAAGTACAACCCCTCTTGCATGTGCATTATGCTACAAATTGTTTTCCACGCAGTGGACAGGATGAACCATACCGATGCAGTGAGTAATTCAAGTTGTGCTCTCTTCATTTGTGCAAAATGTGCTTTAGTTACAAAACTTCTACAAACCTTACTCTGAAGACAACTTGCTTACATACTTTCAACACTTTTCAGCATAGCAATATCTCACAAAGATTTGTGATTTACTGTCTGTCTTCAAAACACAGGTGAGCTAAAGGTCCATTTTACAGACTGGGAGCCAAGCAAGACAACACTGCCATTGAAGTTTTACCTAAACTTGTTTTTCTGACACAATGCATTTAGAAATCTAAAGAGCTTAGAATATAAAATAGCTAAATTCTACAATATTCAGAAATATCTACATACGTTCACAGAGAGAGAAAGTCATCCATGTACTGAAGTCAAAGGGACACATGCTTAGCATGCAGTTAAGGATGGTCAGTACCCAAGCAGCATATTTTAGATTTGGAAGTGAGAGCCCATAAAACCATGCAGTCAGTCATCATGCAAAGAAGGGGGAGTGTGTATCACTTGCCCAAAATCACTCTGTACAGTAATGAACCTCTGTAATAAGGCTACATAAAGCTACCCAGTCAATTATAAATCTGGCATCCCCAAGTGTATTTTGGAGCGTGACTTCAGTAAATATTGCCATCAGAGTGGTGCAGAGATATACTTCCGCAGCCTTCTAGGGAAAAAAAAAACCCAAACATTAAAAATGAGCCAATTTCTCCATGTGTCATTATACTGTTATGAACATAATGCAGGACTGGAAATTCTAAGGCTGCTATAAAGACATCTTTCCACTGGACAGCTGTAGTCTAGTGGTAGATCGACCTCATTAAACACACTAGCTTAAAATGAAGTTCACGTGTCTCCAAGTGAAGAGGTTACAGATGAAGTCAGTCAAGACAACGTTGCCTCAACACTCCCCAGATGCCAGAAGAGTCCTGATAGCAGAGCACTTGGAGTCTCTTACTTCGGGCTCTGTTCAGATTCCTACTCAGTGAGCAGCATCCCAGTGTTGCAACTGCAGGAATAGCTCACTGTGGCTGTAAGCCAGACCTGCAGTGAACTATGCATGCGTACACGCATGGAGCAAATGATGAGAACTGGAGCTAAGCTCACAAATGGGTACATCAGAAATACTTCAAAAGGCTTATAACCTTGCCAAATTTGAAAATAAAATGTATTAAATCAAAATGACAATCACATTGATGGTTCCAGCTAACCACAGACACAGAGTAGTGTTTTACACATAAATGCAAAATAATTGATTGTGCATTCCACATTAAGGCTCTTTGCGTGACTAGCGCCCAATTATCATTTTCTCACTCACATTCAGGCTCTGTACGTACCCACTTCATTGCACATGACTTTACTTATAAACAGAACCCTGACACTTTTTCTGAGGACAATTTTATCACCCCTTAGAAGAAACAAAAGTGAAATTTCAAATGACTGGATGGCTGCACAAGGCTTTAAGAAAGAACTTTCCATATTCTTTAATGTTTATCAAGTATATCACTCTAATAATCCACGGTGCTATTACTTCTACAGTTACACTCTTCTGTTTTTCTTCTTTTTGATGATCACCATCTTATAAACCAGCTACAGGAATATATTTCTAAAAGATGAATGCCTCTCCCACAGAGAATCCCATATTAGGGGGGTTTATTAGTGATTTATCACTGTCATTCTTCAACAAGACTGCTTCTTTTGCATAAAACCTAGAATTTATTTTCTTATCCACTCTATCAGTGGTTTTGCTTTTCTTCCCAATGTTTGAAAAAAGCTTTCCTCTACTCCACAGTTATTTCTCGACTGCCTGTATACCTGGCACTTCCATTACATCATCAGTCAATTGATATTCTCTTTATCCAGGCACCTGCTGTCATACTACTCACACAAAGAAAATTGTCAGGCCCACAACAACATTCCTCACAAGCTTTCTCAACCTCCCCCTCACAATTTAAGTTCTTCCTTCTTTTGATGATCACTTTCATAACTACAGCTTTCATGTTTGTTCATACAGAAGATTAGCACTTCTCAGCTACCCTGCTAACACACATCAGGAGCCCAGCTTTCCTGTGCTGGCTTAAAAGAGAGTAGCTACCAGCCACCCTGAAGAATGCTGCAGTATCACAATCACTGCTTGAGAATAATTTCAAAAGCAGGAACAAAGCAAGGTGTAGGCTTAACTGAAAAAAGAATCAAAGACTTGTATTATCCCAGTGTTATACAATGGGGTAAACTTCAGGAGATTAATCCCCAAAATATAATTCAGAACAATTCCTACACCTTCAAATGCATTCAAGAAAAAAAAAACATTTAAAGAGAAAAATTAAAAAGAAAGAGAACATTAAACATGGGCTTATGGAGATCATCTGGGACACAACACACCAGAGCTGTCCTCCTACAGTCTACAGCTCTCAAAGGATTTTAAAAGAAGTAAAAATCACACTCAAAAAAAAAAAAAAAAAAAAAAA
>VYZT01035284.1:42070-53227 GCA_013400735.1 Pomatostomus ruficeps
AAAAAAAAAAAAAAAAAAAGAAAAAGAAAAAAAAGAAAAGAGAGAGCGAGCGAGCAAGAAAATCCATAAAAAGGTAAAATTTTCTGTGTCTGTCACTCAGTTATGGACAATGGTACTGCACCTCTACAACTTCTTCCATTTATCCTGAAGTGTCAAAAAAAATCTGCAGAACTTTACTCTCGGCCGACTAAGGGAAGCCTTTTATTCATTCTATTTTCTTTATTCATCCATGAGCTGCACCATGGTTGACATCTTTTCCATCAGAACTGTACAGCAGCATGACAAGTTAATTATTATATAAAAAATGATACACTTTACCTCTCCAGGTCAAGCTACAATCTTCTAGCTGGATGTCATTTTTAAAATTACAAGCTTTAATAACTTGTGCATCATTCTAGTCCAGACACTACACTCAGTTTCAGAGGTTTCCTGAAAATGAAGGTTTTATTATTTCTATGTAATATTTGGTAAAACTGCTACCAGTATTGCTAATAAAAACTGGTAACCCTTCTTTGCAGCAAATGACTATTTCTTGTACTTTTATCAGGGCTCTCAAGAAGCCAAAGTGACAAAAGGGCCTGCCTTCTTAAACCAAGTTTTATACTTTGGCTTCATTGTTTAAACTGGCTGGAATTAGATATTTTTCCCCCCAGCTAACTTTCTATGCCACAGATCAATTAGTTGTGAAAAATGCATTCATATCCAACAGCAACAACAAAATATGGGAGGAGGCACATTAGAGCAAGCAAATGCATTCATACATTCAGAATGCAGGCGGAGGCAGGAGACAATTAGAAAAGGAAATTCAAATATAAGGCATTTCCTGAGGTTTAATGAGTGGGTGGTAGTGTTTGATAGGCAAGGGCAGGATGGGCTCTGCAGCCGGCACACTTCATTAATCCCCCAGGCAACAAAACTGGGATTCTGCTAATTCTTTTCTACACTTCTTATTTTCCTTAACGTCTAATTAAAATTTCTACTTAATCTGACACCATCATTCCCTCACAGAATCACAGAATGGTTTGGGCTGGAAGAGACCATAAATGTCATCTAGTTTCAAACCCCCTACTATGCGCAGGGCAAGTCCCACAGGACCATGCTGCTCAAAGCCCCATCCAACCTGGCCTTGAATACTTCCAGGGATGGGATGTCCACAATTTCTCTGGGCAACCCGTGCCTTACCACCCTCATACTAAAGAATTTCTTCCTAATATTTAATCTAAACCCACCATCTATCAGTTTGAGGACATTCCCCTTTCTCTTGTCACTACATGCTTTTGTAAGAATTCCCTCTTTTGCTTTCCTGTAGGCCCCCTTCAGGTACTGGAAGGTGCTGTACAGTCTCCCTGAGGCCTTTTCTTCTCCAGGCTGAACAGCCCCAGCTCTCTCAGCCTGACTGCAGAGAAGTGCTCCAGCACCCTGAGTATCTTCCTGGACCTCCTCCAGACTTGCTCCAACAGGTCCATGTGCTGCTTATGTCAGGGGCCCCATAGCTGGATGCAGCACTCCAGGTGGGTGTCACCAGTGCAGAGGGGCTGAATCCCTCCTTGCCCTGTTGCCCGTGCTGCTTTTGATGCAGCGCAGGACACAGTTGGCTCTCTGGGCTGCAGGTGCACATTGCCAAGACATGTTGAGTTTCTCCTCCACCAATATCCCCGAGTCCTTCTCATCACCTCTGCTCTCAGTCCATTTTCCACCCAGCCTTTATTTGTGCTTGGGTTTGCTCCAAGACATGTACAAGTCCTCATGTTTGGCCTTGCTGAACTTCATGACAGCCAGAGCCCAATGCTGTCTGTATGTCTGAACATTCAACTATGATAAATAACATCTATAAAATTACGGAATTAATACCTGGTGCTAAAGGCCAGGTAACTTTCAAGTTTCAGAAAGTAGTTCTAATTTTCTCCTAAAGACTAAAAACGTTCTCTGCCTTAGAAACAGAAAGGGCTCAGCAGATGTAATCCTTTCCTCTAAATTACAAGCTGCTTGATGGCCTCCATTATCCAGTGGCAACAGACAAAGAGCAAATCAAGTATTGGAGAGAACAACCGATTTTAAAGCTGCCTTTCAGTGTCTTAGGAGGCTACACACACTAATGCATTACTCCACATGCCCCAGCCAGCAATCATACCTCTCCATCACTGTGACTCCACACTAACCTGTGACAGGTGCATCTATGTCCAGCAAATTTTTTTCCTGGCGGAGAATCGAAGCTCCCTCTGTTATTATTCTCAAAGCGACACTCTCTTCCAGCCTCCCTTCTTTCATAAGGTGTGCCTTTAAGATATCCACACGAGGTTTTCCATCATTATCAAACACTTCCTTAGCTGTGAGACGGTGACTTGGAGGAAATGGGACAGCTAGGTGGAAAGAAAAAAAAAATATAGTCACTCTTTGCAACAAAGCTGCTATTAATGACACATTACAAAACACATCTCAGCTGCAAAACAATGGTAATGAAGATTTTCTACTGCATCTTACAATTTGTGATTTAAATTGTGCATAGACTCCCAAAGATACCACTAAAGCACATGTATTCTGTAGAATATATTATTCCCACATACAAGAAGTAATTAATGCTTCTAAAAAAATTAAGAGGAGTATTTAGGCCATAATTACAGGCAGATACATTCAAACAAGTCCCTCAAAAGGCATGAGAATATCAGGGAAAGGAGGGAACAGGGTTTAAACTGCTCTGGTAGAACTAGAGAACATTGACAGAAGACTCCCTTCCATTAACACCATAAAATGCACAAACAAGTGCAGTATTTAATATCTGTGCGTGAACATGCATAGATACACTTCAATTAAAATTCTAAAATCCGAGACAGCGCTCTCCCTAATGACTTTGGGTAGGGGGATGCAAGATGTTTCCCCTTTACAAGTAATAGTTTGCTACACAAGATACATCTGAAGCCCACCCAAGGGCATCTTGGTGCCAAACAGGCCACTCCAGCAAGGAGAGGGCAGAGGATGTATCAGAGTGAAGGTGGAAATAAATTAATAAATATGAAGGTTGTCCCGACAACATGGCAGCAACCAGCGAGCTGCATACCGTCTTCACGTAAGGTCAGAGGCATAAACTTTTATGTTCCTGCTCTCCTGGAGCCAGCTGGAGCGAGAAGGCTCGGAGGTGATGCTGTCAGTTGCCAGGATGAGGCTGGAACATTATCCCAGCTTAACCCCCTTTCCCTCGCAGTTCAATCGGAGTGGCATTAGGCAGTGCCTGCCTCACCAGCCACAGGGCAATTATCCTGATCCCTGCCACAGCTGCAAGAGGGTCAGGTTGTTCCAGAGCTCCAAGCAGGGAGAGGAGGTGGCTGCAGGGCCAGTCTCAGCTGGCCACATCTGCAGTGCAACCCTGTCCCTGCCAAGGGGCCTTGTACCCTGTGGAATGTCTCACTGGCAGCTGTGCCCCCTCACAAGACATGAAACCCTAACACAGCAGATCAATATATCTGTTAGCTTCAATTTTCTTCTAATTTCACAATCAGTGGACTTCAAAAACCCATAACTCACACTCATTATTTAAAGTTCAAACCAAGCACTCTTCCCTTACAATACCAGAAGTAATAGAGCAGAAAATAAAAAATTTCACTTCATGCAGTTATTTCCCACTGATATTTTTAACACAAACAGCTTAGAAAATGCCTTTCCCCCCACCCCAATCTTCTTTTTTTTTTGTATTTGCTGCTCCAGCAGACCATTCACTGAAATAATCTTGTGGGGACTAATGAATGTGGGTGTTGGAAATACACTGAAGCCTGACTGCTCTCAGACTTAAACATGGGGCAAAAAGGGGAGAAGGTCAAAATTTATGAAATAATTTATTATGCAACACAGGAAAAGAATAATCTTTTCTAAAAAAAGGAAGGTGAATGATAACTCAGCAGTTCTCCAAGCTTCCATCCTCTTTTTACAAAAACAAAACCCTGGAAGGCTACCTAAGTCCTAATGATCCTGCATTTCCAGCATGAAGGAAGGAGGAAAGGGAAGAGTTGTTATATATCTGCAATCACTTTGGCTGGAAGAAGCACATGCCATTAGCTTGTATTCCTTAGCAAGACAACGGCCACTGTTCCTCCCCAAAGGTATGATAATGTAAAAACCTGTGCAGTGCACCATTACTTTGGGGTAACTAACATATACGCATCTATGCTGAAAGGAGATTTTTACATTTAGAAAGATGGAACAAAACACAGATGCAATGAAAACAGCAAACAAAAGCTATGACATAAAACCTGCTGATACAGAAAAAATATGACATATGCTGCAGTACTTGTAAGAGTTCTGCAGGCAGAGATCTAACGAAGATGTACCAGTACCTAATTAAAGTAAAAAAGATACTGTTTCAATAGCAGATGATTCATGATTAATTAGCAAAAACATGAGTGACTGAATAGACCACAAATTGCATCTTCCATTATGAGAATATTAACTTTGAATGTACACATACACAGAGCGTCCACAGAAGAATAACATAAGAAATGCAGAAGTCAGTTAAACATAATTTTTTACTGGTAACACCCACAAAAGCCTGTATCAACCAAAATCCTTTTCTAAATACAACAAACATTTAACTTCCATTGCTTTACCGAGAGCAATGTTACCATCCGAATACACAGGTATCCATCTGTTTCTCCATTCCTTTATTCTTTTTCTGCTTTTTTAAAACCATGGTATTAGCATATATAAATAAATAATTAAAAATGCAATAAACTTGACTGTTATCAGAAATCAACCCCAGGATCTCATCAGACACCAACTGTGCATGCAGAATACACAACGAAGAAGAGCAGGGAACTGGAGTGGAGGCCACCAGGGAGAGGCAGGAAGGAAGAGGAAGGAGCGGGAGACTGAACTGCCAGCATTGAGCTCCTCACCCCAGCACAGGCCCAGGGGATGTTTTTGTAAAAACAGGTAGGACACTGTATTAAGCCAAGGCCACAAAGAGGGGAGAGGCAATGAAATGTGCTTCTACATATAAGATGTGTTTTTAGAAGTTTAGTGACAAATCTCACCACAAGACCACCACACAAGACTCACGCATGCCTAATCATGCCCTGTAAAACTTAAAACCTGGACTGGTGTCCACCTCGTTTACATTCATTTCTTTATATTGGCATAAAAACAAACAAACAACTATTCCCTATGTGAAATACTGCCCTGGTGGTTTGGTAATAAAACACGGACCACAACCAAATGCAAAGAAACAGCATTTTTAACCCTTGACCTCAGCCTGTCAGTGCCATCCTCCTGAGAACTGAAAACACAAGAAAATACTCTTTAACCACTTAGTAGTGGGGTTTTTTTCCACTTGTGCTTTCAGGTCTCTTGAGCATGTTCCAGCAAATGGAGGAAAAGATCAACCTGTTCTTTTACTGTTCTTGCAGGCTCCTGCAAAACCCATCTTATTGTTAACACAGCCACTGCAAAGGTCAGACATCATTACTGTTTCTCTCAAATATTAAGCAGCCTCTCTGGAACAAATAAATAAACCATAAAGAGCTCTGCTTAATTAGAGTGGACCATGTGTGCACATATAAATAAAATACAAGCATGTGGCAAAGCAAGCATTATTTTGTTTATAAATTATTCATTTTAAAATGAAGCTGTACACTAAATTAATACTCTCAGAGGAGGCTGCCCATTTGAAAAGTTCTCTTTCATCAATATTCGAGTTCCCTGCAAATTATCCCCCTCTGTAGTGCTTGTCCTATAATTTTATATAACTTATGCTGTATGGCTGTACATAACTTTTTTTATAGGACACCATAGTTTCAGTACAAATAAATGTTTTCCTTTTTATTTGTAAGGAAAACACACGAATGACTGCTAACATCTCAATAACCCAACACACTGCATTTGTCTGACGGCAATTTGCAATTCTCCATTTTGGGAAACACTTGCACTACAGCAGTGCCTAGAGCACACGTTATTAAACACACTGACACTTATGCCACAGGTGCAAAAAAAAATTAAATGGTCACTCTGCAGCTTTGGGTTTTTTACATCTACTTCTTCATAACCTTCAGACCCAGTATGCATAAAAATTTCCTAAAACTATGATAAAAATCATCTCAGAAACTACAACAGAACTCTATTTTTTTAAAGCCTGGAACATTTTTAATAATTAACTAACAGGTTTTGCAATCTGACATCAAGAATCTACACCCATTTTGTAACGGGTCTGAACACACAACATAATCTTGAGCATTCCTGCTGAACAATAGCATCCATACTGGAGTTTTTACTATTTAATCAGAGTTCGGCATTTCTGCACCAAACTGGGTCTGACAAAACCTATACTGCAACACAAAGAAGCAGCCAAAGATGAACTTTTCGACCCAAAGACATTGGTTTAACATTTCCTAATTCCTGTACAGTTGCCTATGAACTTCTGGCTTACAGGGTTTTCTATGAACCTAAGGGGAAGGAGCAACAATTTTTTTTTTTTCAAGAACTCTGCTTAATTCAGGTGACAGACAGAAACAAGAGGATCAGTCACCGCCATCCACAGCTGCTAAGGGGAACAGAGGGACACCCCCCATGCAGTGCAGGGCTCACCAAAGTGGTGGAAAAAGGACAGGGCACTGCCAAAGATGCTCAGCCATGCAGGACATGGAGTTCTCATGTGACAAACATCCCCCCCTCCACAGATTTCCTCTGGCACTACATGGACAATGCTTTCATCTCCACACACAAGTTTTCTGGAGACAGATTCAATCATTCAAACACACTGAATCACTGGGATCCCTTTTTTAACCTGCACATTATTTCCTTAGTGAGTACTTTTTAGGAGTACCACACAGAAGGGTGAGTTACTCAGAAGATAAAATTATAGCATTCAGAACACGTGCAAGTTCCTATTAGCTTTCTGTATACTTGAATTTTAGACAGGAAAATATGTCTACATCTGATTTAAAAAAAATCCAACTATTTATATGACAGCAAAAGGACGAAACCAAAATCATCTCAGTGGAGCTAAAAGGGGAACACATGTTCTGATGTTTTCTAACAAAACCTATCAGATTTCATTTTACATTAGCTACTGTCATTAGAGTAGGCACTGGAATTGGCAATCTCTCTCTAAAAGATCAAGCTTTCACCTGCTATTTTAAGACATGACGTATTTGAGGACTGTTTTTACTAAATCTGCTCACCAGATGGTGAAAGTGTTGGAAATTAGAATCTGGAAAATAAATCTACAGTATAAAATAAGAAGCAGCTATGAGGATTCCTATAGAAATTTAGCATTAATTTTTCTTCATTGCCAACAAGTTCTTGCAGTGTAATCAGAAGTGCTCACAACCGTATTTGCTAAAAGACGTAATTAAATTAACATCGCTCATGAGCAAGGCACTGCTTCACAGAAAGCTGAGGTTTTCACTGGGCAAGCCAGTCAATAAAGAGTCCATCAGAAAGAATGTTGCATGAAGACACCTTTGAGTAACAGCACCTGTATGTGAACTGAATTGGGAGCAGGCAAGAGAGTCATTCCTCAACAAAGCCCACATATACCAAATTTAGAGAGAAAAAAGAAAGGAGTTCCTTTCACAGATATCTCAGCTGACAACATGGAAAACAGGCCACTTGACAAGAGGCAGTAACACCTGTGGCCTAGAAAAAACAGAAGGTACTACAGGTTGGCAAAGAAACAGCTTCTCACAAGACTGAGATGAGCCTTGGTAGCAACATTTTTTGATGTACAAAAGCTCAAACTAAAAAAAAAAAAATTAAAGTAATAAAAGACACTTCATCAAGTATCCCTGTTCTGATGACTATTTTTAATATATTCTGACACTTCAATCATAACCGGGGAACATAACCGCAGACACAGAATTGCCTCAGAGAAGCTCGCCTAACTTTGCACAGAAGCTATGCTAGCAAGTGTTTGCACAAGGAAAGGCCGTCCGTGTACACCATGTACCGATCCCAACATATTGCCAAGCTGTTTCCAGACACTAAGGCTGTGGCCTTCTAATCAGTAGGCTTCACCTCCCATTCACTCCTCCAGTGCAATGTCCCACTCTAAGACAACCCATTCCAGCACGCTACAAGCAGTCCTCATGCAGCGTAACTCTGTGATACCTCAGGAAACAAAACACCTTTGCAGGACTTGAGCCTCCAACTTACAAGGCAAGGATGAGGTCTCAGCCCTGTGCACCTTGTTACTTCATGGGGGAAGGCTGCCTCCAACCAGCTGGGAAGCTGGGACTGCACATTGCGCCAGGAGCTTTGTCAGGACCTCTCAACCATGCAGGTAAATTTCTGACAGGATGATCTCCTCTCAGCTACCTCTGCCATTTAAATGAACATACAGGGATGCTTTTGCAAACATGAGTGGCACAGCAGAGAGGAAGGACAATAAAAGTCACCATTAACTTGGAACTACAGAATGGGGATGAAATCCTGTCACTTTTGTCTAATTACCAAGCTGAAGCGTGATGGGTAGCCCCTGGCTGGCTGTTCTTACAGGGTGAAAGGCTACTATACTACAACTTCCCACCACTTCAGGAACTGCTGTGGTCTGTCCATGGCATTACTGGCCTCCTCCAGAATACACCGTACCTAAAGATAAGGCAAGTATACAGCAACACTTTTCATCAGCTCTTTAAAAGAGCATAACCAATCTCCTCATAAAGTCAGGTCAAATTATACTTGGAAAGAACAACTGTAAGTAGCTATGTCACCTTCAGTCACCTCCAGTCACCTCAAAAACAAATTCTATTTAAAAAAACACCCACCACTATAGGATTTGATTTTCTTTATAATCACCACAGGAAGCTTTAAAAACCCTAAAGACGAATGTACACAAAGAGGTTGTTCAAAGGGGTTAGAACAGTGGCCCATGATTCTTACTCTGGACTCAAATAGTAATAAAAATCACCAGGGCCTGGATAAACACACAAGATTGCCTTGGTGGTTTGACCCTCAGCTGGTGAATTGATTGACATGTACCCATCTCAACCACTCTGAACACTTTTATAATAAATTGTAGCATTGATACCAGCAACACAGATAAATGTGCGTTTCTGTAACAAGCCAAATCTAACTCTAATTTTCAATCATTATCCAACAATTAGCAATAAAAATGTTTTTAAGTTTCTCAGAAAAAGTCTGGAAAAACAAAAGACATCAGAACTTATCCAGAACAACATTTTCAGGCAACAGACACATCAGAGAGCATAGGAACCCTGAGAACCTAGGAAGAGGTACAGGTTGCAAAGGTGAAGGGAAGGAGGTACACTTTAAAAGAACTGCATGAAAGCAAAGCCTCCTAATTCAAAGAAATGGGTCCATATGAAATACCAAGTTGTAGTGTATGCGGTTATATACTGGCAGCATCCCTAGAGTATCTTTTGGCCAACTAGTGGAATAAACAAACAAAACCTATCAGTCTTAAAAAGCACAAAACACACATCCCTATAAAATATTACAAAAGAGAATTCGTTCCTTGGGTTTGAGATCATATGCAAGCATCTTTGACATTTACGATCCACTCCTGTCCACAGTTCACGGATAAAAAACCAACTACAAAATAAAGCAGAGAGGAAAAATCCAGTTCAACAGGAAACATTCCCAGTTAGGACCAACACATACAGAAAAAACTGGAAAATGTGATCGTAGCTTCCTGGCCTCACCAGAAAAGTTTGTTTTTCTACTTTGTTACACCCAGGTTTTTCCATAGGCCTCCAACTGAATACTGTTGAGCTTTGTTTTTATTAGCTTTTGGAACAGAGAACAATAATTATCCAGAGTTTAAATTCCTTTATAGGAACAATTCATTTGGAGAAAGCAGTCAAGGGAAAAAGAACCCTGTAACAATGGAAAATACCACAGGTCTTCCAAGACTTAGATAAGGAATCAGGCTCAGTCCTCCATCCCCTAAAATACTTGAGTGATGGATAATTTCTTTTCTATGGTAAAGCTTCACTATTGTTCCTAATTGGAGGCAATTAGGAAGTGATTGCATGTGAAATTATTTCAATCTACTGGGAAAAGAAACCCCAAACAATCAGTTCTAGGACCTGGAAAACCTTCAGGTATCAATCCTCATTTCTGGCACCATTTTCTTCTGATTTTCTGGTTCAGCTTTAGTCAGTTGACACTGCCAAATTTCAATCTCTTATACGGCAAAGGTAGCTAAAAGGGGCACTGCAAACAATTCCTCACCTATCAACTGAATTCCCTTTCCAACCTTCTGAGCATAATGAGGTACCTTTACCAAGTGTGGTCAGAAAGCGGCTTAGCTTTGAGGACTAACTCAGAATTTCCAACGACATGCAAAAGGGCAGGGAAGCAAAAACCATTTCATTTCCAAAGCTGTTCCACCAGGGCAAGGTTTAAATACAACCAAGATATAGCCTCCAAAAACTGACCACTGTGCACAGGCTGGCACTTGTCACACAAATTTGTTGAAACTAGTCATAGACTCATAGAATGGTCTGGGTTGGAAAGGACCTTAAACAGCATCAAATTCCAACCCCTCTGCCATGGGCAGGGACACCTTCCAATAGACCGGGTTGCTCAGCGCCCCATCCAGCCTGGCCTTGGACTCCTAAAAGGAGAGATGAGCGAGTGCAGGTAAAGCAGCCTTTATTTGGAGATACTCTGTCTCCTAACACTCCTTAAATGCCACATTACAGAAATTGCTCTGCTTAAATGTCAGCCTGCAGAAGTTGATTCCTGGAACAAGAAACACCAGCACACCTCTTGCTGCTACAACAAAGTTCACTGGGCAGAGGAAATGAAAATTCCTGCTAGCATTACTAAGTAATCGTTTAAAAAGTACATCTTACATTTCAAATTCAGGGCTATTTGGCACCTAGCAATTGATAACTTTCCCAAAGAATGTGCCGCCTACAGGACAAAGACAAGGGGGTAGAGATGCTCACAGACCAAGGTATTTTACTGCCTGTCTCTTCCAGGTTCTAAGCTGCTGAATGCTGACCAAAGGAATTTCAAGTAGCATCTTTCAATCATGTAAGTTTTATTTTATTTTTTTTTAAGCAAACTTTTGGGAAAACAAACAAATAAAAAACTCAAACACCTTACCTAAGTCAATAAATATCAGGACATTTAAAACATTAATATCTGAACTATGCCACGTGAGCTAAATCAAAAAGTCATGCTGACCTATAAATATTAACTTGG
>VYZT01035284.1:57548-107157 GCA_013400735.1 Pomatostomus ruficeps
CAGTACCTCATCTGCCAGTGCCACTTCTCTGCAGATGCTGTGACCAAGGCAACGGTTACTCTGGGGACCAGCATAACAAAAGGAAGAGCCTTTACAATGTGCACAGGTATCCCAAACTGAGCAACGTACCTTACAAATTTCCTGAATCAAGTCGTTTTTTGTGGGTTTGTGGAGGGTTTTTTAAAATACATTCAGCTCCGCACCATTAAAAATAATTGCAAAAATTACAGTGATTACATTTCCTGAAGAGATTTCTACCTTGTTACCCTGTGCCATTTCCAGAGAAAGCATTAGTACTTGTAAGGAGGACAGAGATAGAACACAGACATGAGGTATTTATAACACCTATCTACACACAATTATTCTAAACAAAACTCTCTGATATGTTTTGTATTTAACAGACAATCCATCAAGGAAATAATACACACCATGGTGGTATCAAGACAGACTGCTGACGCCCTTGTTACACAATCTTACATGTTTAATAATAAAGGAGTGAATTACGATTACAGAAATTGAAATGATCTTAAATACTCACCGGCCTGTGTTTGCCTGCACACGAGTGAAAACTTGACAGATTACAGACTTTATCTATTAAAGCTATACAAAGAAGTACCAAAGGATGTACTGGCTTGTACTTCCTTTTCACACAAAAAAATCCACATCACACACAGCTGAAAAAGTAAAAATGCTTCTCCAGGTTTGTTGCCAGGTAACATTACACTACACTGCTGTGAACAATTGGTCACTCCTGACAGCGCTGCCCTAAGAAACCAAACTAGTTTTGTAAAAGTTTGGGGGAATATGCGGCTTCAAAGTCTCACCACTTCGCACAAAATTCCATCTGAATTCAAAAAGCAATGGACACTAATCCACATGCTCCCAAAAGCCTCAAGGATCATATCTAGCAAACACGCTGAACGGCTGCAAGGCTTCTAAACTATACTAACTCTTGATCAATACAAATTCAAGCACAAAACCCCAAAGCACACAACCACCAGAAACATCTATTCCATGTGAGAAGTTTTTCAGGGAATAGGTAGAAAGAAATGCATCTCAGGGCTGTGAGTACCCCAGGCAATCTGGATCCTCAGAACCTTCCAAAATAACACATTATACCCAAAGTGAAGAAGAAACTCCTCAGTACAGGCCCCATTCATTTGGACCCAGATCACCAGAGCAGCCTCTCCTCTGTTCACAGAGTGATCTTCAGCAAAGCCATCATCTCCTGAAGCAATATTGCTCTGAGAGGAGAACACAGGAGTCTCCCATGCTTTATGGGCAGCCAGTGGGCACCTCCAAGCTTGAAGTACTGAAAAGCTATCTTTTATCACCAGGGAACTTGAGGGAGATGAGTCTTGCAAAAGCCCCCCCTGTTCCACACAGATAACATGTACAAACAAATTAAACCCGGGCAGACATTGCAGGTAAGGGCCCACTGAGGGACAGATGCTTGGCTCCTCCCTACCCTAAGGACTAATAATTGTTTATCAGGTATCAAACATTTGCCCTGTTATGAAGGACTTCAAAACACAATCAAAACCGTACAGAATGCCTTTGTTTCCAACTTAATAATCTAGTTTTTCAATAAGTTTTCCAGCACAGAACAAATTATTGAGATGGTAGCAGTTCCCAGCCCTCCCATTCTGCTAACTGTTCCTCAGGAATACCACTGGAGAGCTGAAACAATATTTAAACTTGCTTCACACTTTTTTTTTATAGCTTTTTTAATATTTGTGACAAAACAGATACCAAGCAAAGTGGTATATCTGCTTTTCCTGACTTAACTGCAATTTCCAGAATGGCTTACAGTACTTCCTTGTAAATGCAGCTGAAGAGTTGCATTATTAATATAGTGTACGAACAACATGAAAAAGATAAAAAGAAAATAGCTTAAGGATAAACACGTAATTAGTCAACAGAGATCAATAATCACCTCTGCACTGAAAATAAGTTCTTTTTTTTCCCCTAAAACCTCTTATGACCAGATACACAAACCCATTTTTCTGTACTTGTTAAAACCAGCTCCTTGTAGACTATGAAGTAAATGTCAGAACACAAAAAAAAAAATACTATTTGAGACCAAAATGCCCCCAGTCCAATAATCAGGTTCCAGTTCTAATATGGAGCAAAGCCTATCTTTTGCCATTCACGTCACACTTTTCTAGTAACATGCATCTAAAAAGACTGCAGAATCTGCCTTTCTAACTCTGCTTCCTCCCTTCCCCACATACTAAAACATGAAAATTACTATAAAAGAAAGCTGTATTTTTCACAATACTTACACTGTATTGCATCAGACTTACTTAACAGTACTGATTCCTGTCACCCAACACAGAAAATCTCACTGGGAACTGCAAAGGCCTAAGTGATTTTCATCTAATTTGGTTTTGAAAATGTGTCACTGTGTATCTTCTGAACACTGAAGTCTAATTTACCTTTTTTTAGTACAATGCAATAAACTACTGTGGCCTGTGTGTGTGTGGAGGTGTGTGCAGCCATTACTCTCCAAAATCCAGCTGGCACTCCAAGTGTACTTAGTTCTATGCATTCCACCCACCACTCACTGGTGGCCACCTGATCTGTTGGAGTCTGTGAAAAGAAAGTTGTTGGTGGGGTGGTTTTGCTGTTGTTGTTTTGTGATTTTTTTTTTTCCTATTTGGAGAAGAATATGTTTCCCTTCAACTGACAAAAAATTAAGTTTCATTTGAACTACAAAATAGTAGTTTTAATTACAGTCATTATTTACTCAGAAGTTTTTATTCCCCCTATCTAGCTCTTTCAAACTTTATTAATCTTTGACTGTTCTGCTCAAACAATATCTAATCTTTCTTTTTTCAGAGAAATTTTGCTCTCCTGAATCGCTTTAAAGAACAGTCTTTAATAAAATTATCACCATTTTGTTAGACAAGAGTGAGAGAACTTTACTTCCTGACAAAAATGGTGGTGAACAAAAGGGAAATTTACTCTCTTGAAGGCAGGCTAGTATTTCTAGTGTTGTCTTCTGGGAGAAAAACACAGAACACCCTACACTGAATTAGAGTCTGTAAAGAAGCACTGAGGAAAAACAAAGCAAAACAAAACAAACAAAAAAAATTGTGGACATGCAAGTAGGACAAGAGTTACCTTTTCCACTCTTTTTCCTGCCAAGATGACTGTAATGACTGGGATGTTAACTGTTAAGTCAGAACCAGCACTAGTTTGCCTTCCAGCAAACTACTGTCTATTGAATTCGCAGCAAAACCAATCCCAACCTTTTATGTGTTCCTCCCAACCTTCCTGAATTACTTCTACAAATGAATTAAAAGACACTTGTTAGGAAAATCTAGAATTCATCAGATATTGAATCAACTATTAGCCACCTGGCAGCCAGCAATACCTTCCTTGTATTACCAATTCAGCGTTCCCACTCTAAGACAGAGATTAATGCAACAGCGACATTTTAGATGCACATTTAACTGAGTGCTCCATCGGTTCTGAACTGAGTCCATAAATGGCTTACTTTCCAGCATAATTCACATTACAAATAAGATCCACTGACCTTTAAGAGGGTGCAGAAAAAAAAGAGCAAACCAAAGTCTGATTTAACTACAACTTTCTGAGCACAAGTTGAAGCATTTGCAATTATCTTTTATCAAATACTCAGTGAAACAGAGGAGATTAAATTAAGTGCACTTCAACCAAATCATTTTCTGCAGAATCAAGCAGTCTCAAATCGCTCTGCAACTTGATAAAGAGTAGAAAATCCTGCATGTAAGTGAAAAGCAAGTACAAATGTATTATATATTATATTCATATGACACAAAGGCTTTTCTAAGATTAATATTATCTTAGCATTAAGAACATAAAGATACTAATGTTTACTAAGAAGGATTTAGCACACAAGAAGCAAAATCCTTTGTGCTTAATTTCTTGAACGTGTATTAACAAAGTCCAAGACTGCTGCTGGGAATTTCCCAGAGCACCAAAGAACCCATGCCTTATCCAGATGCAAACAAGTCAGAAAGTTCACACTCCAGTTTCTCAAGTTTTATCACTGCCAATCTTGTTGTAACAGAATAACTTTCACGTTTTTCTTGGTTTAAAGATTAGACTAACAATAACCTCAAGATTGCTGAGTTAATTGCAACATCATCCATAAAAGAGGAATGTTGGTCAAAAAGATCTATCCCCCTGCTCCCCTGGATGCAAATAATGTTATAGTTTCCAACCTTCCTCATGGTAGTTCAGCATAGCGTGCCCTAATTAAACCTTTAAAGTTAAATAAATGCATTAATTTTTAGTAATATTAAATTTTGGCTCTTGCATTCTTACTATTTTCTACCCGAGGTACCATCAGACAAGTGCTTTAGCAAAACCTGCGTTACCTCAAGACCCCTGCCCTGATGTTATCTGGTACAGGTCTAATCTTACGGAAAGCCTGTGGAGAAAATCTGAGAACCGAGAGACTCGGCTGCTCAAAGGCAGTTACCACACCTTTAAGGCCGCTGGGCTCAAACTCAAACCTCTTTAATGGTTGTGTTCTGTGGGATACATTCAAGAAACTCAGTATAAGGATAGCCAGTCTTTTTTCATTATCTGAAGCTCTTAAAATCCGTGTTCCTGCCCTAATAATGTATAGATATTTAAATATTAAAATGAATATGTAATGGCAAACTCAGAAGGATAAATTCTATATTTAAAGCTTTACAATCAAACTTAATTGCTTCTGATTTAACTCCTTTGGGGGGAAAAAACCCCACCCACCTACTAAAATCTCAGTCATTACAAAAAAGTGGTTTTTAAATTACTTTAGTCCTACGTTCATACTTCGTATGTCGGTGATATCACTGTCAGAATCTACCCTGCTTATAGTCAGGGGCAGATACGCAGGAAATGCATTAATCCAAAATCACAAACTCTTGACCAGCAACCATCAGTTGAATCAGCAACCTTGGCCAACAGGACAAACAAAACACCACTGAATTTATGATCTTAGTATTTCCCTCTTCCGCAGGCAGCCAAAATAATCTTGACACATTTATGTACATCAACTTTAGCAGCAGATGACAAGCAAGTTAACTTGTTTGTCTATTTCCCATCCATCCCAAGCTTAAAACCTTCCAAATGGAATCCCAGAATGTTTCCTGGCTAGAAGCTATGTATGAAGCTCTGTTTTCAATAGGAAAAAAAATAGTAAAAATTGTTTGGGCTAATCCACCAAGCAAGAAGAAAATGTTGTTCCTCACAGCAAAGGCAAGGCAGGGGATGATGAATGGCTTTTCTGAGGTTCACAGAGTCCCAGAGAATGGAAAGAAAATATTGCATATCCATCTTTTCCATATGAGGGACTGCGATTTATTTTATATTGAGACAACACAGATAAAACATTTTATGCCTTCCTCTAGCAATGAAGGGCCTTGGCAAAGATCCTGCAAAAAAGAACTGATCTAGTTTCCACAGCAGTCCCTCTTACCTCAAACTTTACCCTGAAATTTTTGGGATGCATGTTGGACTGCTTCCAAATTTGCTCTTCTCTTTGGAATTTCAGACTCAATAATGAGATGAACATCGTGAAATCACAACTCCAGCAATGCTCAAATCCACCAACTTCAAAATGAGTTAGATGCAACTGACAGACATTTTGGCATAGAAGGGCTGCTTCTCAGTGCAAGGAACCAGGTCTATAAGCAAGGAATAAAGCATCACTTTTCATAGTGTGTGGAAGAGTTGCATTGCATGAAACACTTAAAAATTTACTTAGCTGAACAAACTTCTTACATTTTCCAGCAAAATACAACACAGAAGCACATTAAAGATGTACTTATTGCCATAATTTTACCGCAGGGAAAATAATGACTATCAAAAAACGAAATATATATACACATATGTTAATAGAAACAGCTTAAAACCCTCTCCTCTGGAATTCAAAATGAACCTGCAACCTGCAGTCACGCTGCATTCCGTTTTCTTTTTCCGTCACTAAGAAGTGAAGTCTGCCATTCGCATCATTTAACTCTACCCGGTTACCTGAGAAATGACATTACAAATGCAGTATTTGAAAGACAGTCTTGGCCTCACCTCTCAGTGTTCAGAAGCACATACTTGAAAAACCCTAATGGCAAAACACAAGCACGGAATAAACGCATCTATGAGGCAAGGACAGAACAGGGACATGCATGTTTCTTTGAGTAAGAGGCTGGTACAATTAATTAAAAATACAAAAGGACAAAATAAAACCACATCCAGAAAATAACCAAATAACCTCTCCTGCAGCAGTAACAGACAACACACTATTTCCAAATACTGAGGAGCTCTATAAAGATAAGTTTATCCATGATGCACAGACAAGGCCATCATTCAAAGTGGAGGCTGCATTGCCTGCCTTTGCCTTTTTACTATTGATGTTTTTTCCTTCCCTTAATTCCTTTTCATGAAGGCTTTGGCCCAAGGAAAGGCTTACTCATCTACAGAATTGAAAATAACCCCAACATCTGGTAGATTGCATTAGCTCAGCTCTCCAAGGCTTGCCACAGAAGCCAGGCAACATTCACCCTCACAGGCTCCACCAAGGAAATTCTGAACTATTTCTTCCCCCTAATATTAGGATTTCAATTAGAATACTTTTCTGCTTCTTAGAACAAGTATTTGTAATGTTGCAGGTCGGCCTGCAGGACTTTATAGCTCTCATGGTATGAGAATAGCTGGGGTTTCAATGAGGTTTGTTTGGCTGGGGGAGGGGGGGTGGAGGGAGCAAGTTTTTTGCGTGCTAACACTTCAAAACAAACATCTAATATCTCACTATATTTATATAAACAAGAATCATCACCATAATACAGCCAAGCTTTTTGGTAGATTAGGATTTTTAAAATCAGAGGAATAGAAAACCCTGGAGCTGAGGAACTTCCTAAACTGAATATATTTTTTACAGGTGCCATCAATGGATTTCTCCCAGATTCACTTTTTGAATTCTTGCAAACTTTCCTCATGGTTTACCACAGCGTTCAGAACAGCCTTATAGTTTACGTATGCTGTTTGGTAATCCAGAGCTGCTCCAGGCACGCGAGATGTAGGCACACTCTGTACAGCCACGTCTTGTGACTTGTCCTGTGTCTTGCCCCAGGTGACACGTGCCACTCCATTTGCTGTGCACTACTCAGCCCTACTGAGCTCCTGCCTTCCCAGAGTGACCCATGGGAAGACGATCCTGGAAATACAAGTAAGGGACAAGAGCCAGGTCAGAACCTACCATGGCAGAACTGTAATTTTCTCATGTTTTCCATTCCCATGGGTGCACTCACTTTTATCTACATCAAACTTCATTTATAATTCTGCGGCTTAGTTAAGCAGGATTGTAAGAGTGTTGTGCAATTCTTTAGAGCTGGCCTTTAACTACCCTGAATAAATTAGTACTTCATTACCTCACTGTTCACCTGCTCTCCCAAATCATTTATATAGCCAACACAACAGGGAGTAGAAATCTCATTTTTTCCAGTATGTTATTACAATGTTTCCAGCTTTCCACAGTTGATACTGCCTATTTCAAAATTTATTTATACTTGAAAGTTACTGTTTAATTTGACATTTAGGGCTACAGAACACAGTGCTTTTCTGCAGGGGAAAAACTCCCCACTGTCTTACTCATACTCTTCATTTTTGGCAGTCTCTCTCAGAAACACTTTGTCTCATCGCAGAGATCATTATCCTGAGATGATGCAGCCTGCGTGCAGGAATGAGCTATGTGCCATTATGACTGCTGCACTAACAGACCTGATTCCAGTTTCACGCTGTTACAACACATCACACCTCATCCTAATTTTATTGCTCTTGAGTCCATTAAGAATGACAGTTTGATCTATTATCAGGGACTTGGCTCAAAGGGAATGTAAAATAAGGAACTCCAACTTTAGGATAAGTACTGCACCATGCTACTTAGGAAACTACCGTAAGTTTGTTTAAATGTCACTTCAGTACACAAAAAGCTTTTTCCATGCTTACAATACACATTTTGGCTTTTGCTAACATCCCATTTTATAAAACTTCAAGTCAACCTGCTACAGCAGCCTCACTGCAAGATGAACTAACAATCTGGTGGGCCTCCAGATTGTTGGTAACTGCTAAAGCACAGGGATTTATTCTGAAGAGCTAACAAGAGTTAACAAAACACAGAATGCAGACCTGGTGAGACTTCACACATTTAAGCAAGGTAGCAGATGAGAGGAGAGAGGAAAGTCCTTACATTTATAAAGAAATCTAACTTAGCAACTTATTATGCCTAGTATGGAGACAGAGTGAGGCCTGCAATTCAGTTACTGAAGATTAGTAAAGCACAAACTTCTCATAAACTTGAAGTACAAAATGTGGCCAATTACAAAATGGCCAAAGGTTAGATTAATGTCTAAGACCTAAAAGATGGACAGCCACAGAAATCAGGAGTAAAACTTCCAGTCGGCATATCTTGGTTTCATGCAATACCCTAGTTACAGTAAAAGATAATAATGGATTTAACTCTGTGCCCATCAGCTTCAGCAACTGATGCTTTTTAACATAATAAAGAGCAGGCAGACACTAAAACCTGGGTCTAATTATAAAAACAGTATGGGAAGTGACAATCTGCCGAGCAGTAAGAGATTTTCCTGAAGCACAACAAAAGGTGCATATTACATGCTGTAGCAACTAAGCCAGGAGGAAAACAGGTCTCAGATGAACTGAGAAAAGGCAAATTTTGAGCAGATAAGTAAATACCTTGTAAGTTGGAAGGTGTAAGGGGGAAATCAAGGGAATGATTATTCTCCTATACAGTGAAGAATTCCAGCTGCTCTTGCTGTCTCTTCACACTACACAAACATTTCAGAAGAAAATATGAGAGGCCAGCATTGGGAGGACTGAGGTCCAACCCATTAGTGCATATTGTGTCTCAGCTAGAAACTGGTTTAAAGACTGAAACATGAAATCAATCTCTATTCATAATACCATCTCCCTGTACTGTAGCCATATAGCATCATTCATTAGTAGAGGTTACCTGAAATACTTAAAGAGGAAGACAATGGTAATGTGGGATAGAAGTTACAGGCACATATGAGCAACCAGTGTGAGTTACAAGTTAGTTAATTTAGTATCTCCCAAAAAATCTCTTCCTTCTACGATTTTCTTAGTGGTTTTTCAGTTTCATCTGCCTTTTCAGATTTTAACAGACATTACTGCTTGTCGTAGAATGCAAGAGAGACAGTGCAAGACCTCAATCAGAAAATACAAGAAAGGTTTTGAGGAAGACTGTTTTTCCTCTTCTAACTCTAAACCGTACATTGATTCTGGTCTAACTTTTTCACACAGGTAACTTTCCCTTCCCTTTTTCCTCCCTTCTTAATTACAAAAGAGAGGAGTGGTCCTACACCTCCGTGTGCCCTTTTTTCATTTGTCTAATTGCATTTCAGACTCCTATGCAGGAGTATTTCAGAGACCTGCACAAATTGTTTGGTTGCCAAAATACTTCTTTTATTGACTTTTCAACCCACTGACACATGCTTATCATGGTATCATTAAAAATCTGTTCACACATCACACTTTTACAGTCTTCCACTGGCAGTGCATCTTCACAGGCAGAATACTTCCGTACTGGGAGGAAGGGAGAAGAAATCTGAGAACTGCTAGCACCAGTACGAAGGACACAAGCAGCACGGGGTATCCAGACCTCGGCTTGTCAGAGGTGCAGTGTCTGCACAGTTCTCTCCCTGCTTGCTCCAAGTACAAGGCGTCTGACAGTCACCCAGTGATGTTTGCTTGCACTTGGATTGAGACAGCCCTAGCGACACCAATCCATCACTTCAGTCCAGTAGTAAGGGGATCATCAGCTAAGGGAGACTGCAGTGCAAGACACACAGAGGTCAAACAGGAGGAAAGAAAGTCAGAAGAGGTGGCAGCCTGTGCTCCAGCCTCCTGTCACTCCAAATAAAGTGACTGCAGAAAAGCCTTCACAACAGCATGAACAGATAAATGTGACTTAACAACTTAACCTAAAGCAAAAACCTGTACTACTCTAATTTTGAACCTCAGACTCTTAAGATTTTCATTAATCTTGATATTATTTCTCATTTATATCTTTAGATTCTCACAGGTGGGAAAAGTTCTGAAGATGAGGACTGTGTGGACAGTTGGGTGTTGAGCATCTCCAAGGATGGAGACTCTACAGCCTCTCTTTACCGTGCTCTCCCCATTCAAAGGGGACCAAAACCCCTAGATTAGTATCAACAGCCAAACTACACAAAGCATGCTCAGCATGACTGAGGGAGGAATGAATACAACAAGAGACACTTTGATTTAAATATACCTACAGAAGAATAAAGTGAGGGGAGTATTATTTCTGAAATAAGAAACCAACAAGCATGTTCTTGGAAATTAAAAGTAACAACAGGGTTCAGGTGTGATACTGCTACCTTCAGAATAAGAAGGCCAGTCAGCATTTCTCATTCTCGTTTTAACATATCCTTGCAGTCATTTACAATGAGAACAAAAAGATGTATTGGACCATTTCATGGCATTTTATTCCCTACTGCCCTACTTTCTAAGAATTATCAAGAGAATAAGATGAGGTCTTCCAAAACCTCTCTTCAACATTGTTGGCTTGTATTCACAAAACTGGATGACACAAATGCACATACAAGACAGAAGAGCTTTACCATTGAATACTTAGCCTTTACACAGTCAGTCCCTCCAAAATCCTTGTTCTTCAATGACTACCATCACTGGCCTTCCTAATTGTATTTCATATTGCTACCCATATACCATGAATTTCTCTTTAAATGGAATAGACAGCTGCAAGAAGCCATGAGAAACTTCATTCCTTTGAGCACTGGCATTACTGTCCCTTGTTAACAATCAATAAAATAAATCCCTGCACATGCGCTTCACTTGGCCACCATCAGAAATCAATACAGAGAGGAATGAGGAATGGTGTGCTCACCTGCCCCTCTCAATGCTGCAGCCAGGGAAGGGGAGAACGAGCTGTCTGGGGGACCTCTGGCAGCTACTTCACATCTACTTTAAAAATCTCCTGCAAGTGCCAATTGCATGGATTACACAGCTTTTTATCTGCTTTACAGCAAACAAAGCAGCTGCCAAGAAAAAGCCACTGTGTGCAACCCAGCAGGGTTACAAACACACAATGGTAAACTTAAAAGGTAACAGGAAAAGCAATAACCTATTACTACCCATCCTCTCCTGCCACTGTAAGACTACACCGGAGTCAGCTGTTGGTTTTAAGCCAAGTGATAAAAAGAAGTGGGTAATTTTCAGGTCTTTATGCAATTCTGCTGTTCAGACGGAGCTGTTTGCTACCTCCTGTACCCTGACATGAGGGTTTGATTTTTCCAGTGGTTCTCTTCCCCTCCCATGTACTTCCATAACATTCTCACATACAAGGGATTAGGACAACCCACTTCCATCAGCAACTCTTGCCAAACATTAGCATTTAAAATTAGGTTTAGATCATGCAACATATCACAAAGGCACAAACAAAAATATTTCATCTAACAGAGTGTTCATTCCAGTCATATTTTTTTGACACTTTCCTTTTTCCTTGTCAGATTTTTTGGGACTGGGATGAAAGGCAAGCTAACAGAAAATGAGGTTTTAGCCCAAGCC
The DNA here is from genome assembly GCA_013400735.1 of Pomatostomus ruficeps. Taxonomy (NCBI): domain Eukaryota; kingdom Metazoa; phylum Chordata; class Aves; order Passeriformes; family Timaliidae; genus Pomatostomus; species Pomatostomus ruficeps. The sequence goes on from VYZT01035284.1 coordinate 69,168, forward strand.
CCAACTATGCCTGAATCTACAAGCAAGATGTCTTGCTATCTCTTAAATCTCTGGTTTTCCCCCATTACGGACATGGGTTTACAAAGCAGAAGTTAAATGTTAGGTTTTAAAAATTGCAGTTGTACACTGGTTTCAATGTGCTTTCGTCACTGTTTAGAAAATCTGTTTAGCTTGTTGCTGTCCCCATGATTTTCTTGCAAATGCAGGTTTCCAGTTGGGTTTACGTCTAACAGTAGCAAAAGCTGTCTGTTTTCTGTGTTTGGAGACAAAATATAGGACATTATACATCTAATCTACAGATTAGCATAAACAGCATAACCATCTTTTCACAGCACTCAGGAGAAAGCAGATGAAACTCAGATGAACATACCAGATATGTTCATTTCCAAGTAAAATGCGGAGGAAGTAAGGCTTTGGTCTGAGTTCTTTTGCCTAGAAAAAAGGACTGGGGGAGGCACTCAGGTTTCCTCTCAAAATGCTGGACCTCCTTTATTTTACTGAAGATCTCTACATTCAGTATACTAAAACTAGGATGAAAAAAGAACTCCTATAGCCCTGCTTGACCCAGTTACGAAATTATAGTTAGGTCATATTTAGACTTTCAGAGATGACCTGATATACTGAACATTAAAGTTAGACCAACCTGTTTCTTTACGCTTTGTTAGATGAACCTAGAGGTTTGTTCAGTCAGAGGACTGGCTGTTATATGCTCTAAACATTTCTGATTCTGAGGTGAAGCTGCTCCATCACAGCAAGCAACCTTCACCACTTTGCCATATACTCTTTCCTTGCTTACTCTGCATTTTGCATGAGAACCCAAGAAAACCATAACCCAGATCACAAAACTGTCTGGGGTAACCAAGACAGACGAGACTACGTTAAAGATCTTTTCAAGTCTTTTTGAATTTTCCATTGACATAGTAAACGCTGAGATGAAGTGAACGCTAAAGTCAAACATGTTCTGGAGCAGAGACTTCAACTGCAAGACCATCCAGGCAAATCTCATTCCTAACATACAACTGCCAACAAATGTGCATGACTAACTCAGTATCTTTAGACTCCCTCTACCAGAATTTTGACAGTACAATTGAGCTCCTTCTACGGAATGAATCTTAAATAGGTTAAATTTGTTCCCCACGAGCCTGTTGCACTCCACAGCCTAGAAAAGGAGATGAAGTCAATTAACTGAGGTAGAGACAAAAGGTAAAATGGATCCAAACCCAGGTCTCTACACATCCCCCATAAAATGGCCTCTCCTCTCAGCAAAGGAGCGACCATCACACATTTTCCACAGTCAAGTCAGTTAAAAGATTTGAGTCAGCAGAGCAAACCAAAGAAGAACAAAACCCCACCAGTCACAGTCCATCCTCTGGCTATATGCAATGTGACAGAAGTACACGTAAACCTCTCAATGTAAAGGCTGGGCTGTCCACCCATTTGGTTTGAATACTTACATGACAGTAAGGAGAAATGAGAAGCCTTTTTTCCTCCTATCTATGGATCTTTCTGTGAATTTCTTTTGAAGATGGTAACCACACTACCCACATGCATAATGCCTACAAGCAGAAGAAGGTGTCAACTTCCACCAGCCTCCCACCAGCACAACTGACACCATCTGAGCTCTGAGGTTTCATCTGATTCAAGTTAACCAACCTCCTGAACCACACTCAGCAAAACCTATTTTACTTTTTCTCTTTCAGGAATTCCTTCTTCCTTCCCAAGGGTTTAGAACACTGCTCAGAGTGACTAGCTCTTTTGAAAACAGATTTTTTCAATTGACATGACAGACTGATCTGTAAAATTAAAGCCCTCATTTTCAACCCATATACTCAAGATGTAGTTTTCCATGTCTTCTACTAGACAGCAAAAGTAAGTATGAAATCCTGACAGTATGATAAATATCATTTAGAGGTAATGGGTACACTTTAAATGCAAACTTAATTAGAATAGAATTGAAAAGTTAAGAAGCCATAAAAAAACATGAATAAAATATTGTCAAAAAGTACAGATAATGGATAAAAAACCTTCTATTTCTCCCTACTCCTTTGCTCAAGTCGTTCCCTAAAGTCTGTTGTTTTTTTTACAGACATATTTTGCTTAATCATGCATTTGCTAAATTCTGAGTGCTGTAAGGCTCTGCTCCTCAGATAAAAATCTGAGCTGGTTTCTTCTTCTGGTATAAAAAGCTTCTACAACAAAATAAATTCTAGGAGGACAGAAGCAGCTTTCTGCCCCACTTCAGGGATTTTCACGTACGCACCTCCCAGCTGGGGGACTCTAAATGACCCCTCAGTAAGAGGATGGTGAAGAACTGTAGAAGCTGTACTGTCAAACCCACACTGTTAACCCTCAAATCACTGCTTTACAAAGACATGCTGATGTAACCCCACATTTGAATTATAGCAAGTCTAATGTTCAAGTTGAGGACTGTACCATTTACAGGCTAATGCCTTGAAAACAAAACAAAACTGGCCTTGCATATGAAATACCTTTAAATCAGGAGATGCATGACTAGCCAAGCAGCAAGTTTTCTCAGTATTTCAACTTTACTTTCAAATCTGTGTTGATATTTTTTTCTTTTAAAGGTAATAACAGATATTCAGTAACAAGGGAAAGTTTTTATAGATGCTGTCAAGACAATACTCTACATTTCCAGCCTTCCTCAGAGCTGACAGGAGAAATTTTGGTTTTATTTCTACTAGTTAAGATTAGAGTCACCCAATCCTCCCATAAGAATTCTTGCACTTAATGAGCCCTTCTTCCCCTTTTTGTGTTCAATTACTACAGCTCAGAAGCACCATTGCAAGTAACAAAAAGCATCATTTATTAGCACCTGAAACAAGCAAAATACTTCATATGTAGGCAACTCTCCATTTCATTTGAACATCACGAAGTTAAAGATAATTTATGCTTTTGGTTTAGTACAATGCCAAGTTTTGGAGTAGCTGCCCCATTTGCTTGTTTCTCAAAAATCAGTTATGAAAGTCTTCTTTTGTGCAAATGCTTTATTTATGCTCTTGCTCATTGTTAAACTTAAAATGCCAAAAGAAAAACACATGCAACTTCCTGCTGTTGGGGAACACGGTACTGAGGACTTTTCATATATTTTCTTTATACTTACATTCTTACAAATTATGTATGTGAGAAGCAGATGATGAGCAGCAATTTGGCAACACTTCACCATCTGCTATTTGCAGATCTAGTCAAATTCAGAGTTAATTAAAGATTAAAAACAAGGACCGATACTGTTGAAGCAAAGAGCCATCTTCTTTCCTGCTATGACTGTAAATAAATAACTTGGGTAGGTTTTCCCACTCACTCCAACACAAGCATAAATCTGCAACATCAAAAGGGCAACACAAATTGCACTCATAAAATACCTGTACATTTTCTATTTTAATTGAAAAAAGATACTAAAATCATGTCAGCTTTTTTAGAATGCCACAATCACAGCCGGCTACGCAAAGCCCTGTTCAGGAAAAAGTCTATCTACCACTGTAAGAAACAGAAATTGTAACTGAAAGACTCTTGTGGAAATGACTATAGAAACCATCAGACAGAGAAAAAAATTTAGTCAGCTTGTAACATCTTCCACCTTTTACTGCAAACATATCTAAGCAAGTAATATTTAATTAAGGGTGAATGAGGAATACTCTAATGACCCTGATGGGTTCCTTGCATTACTACACTGATAGCAGGCTACCTTCTTGCCATCCAGTCGACATCTCCCATGCTGCTTCTGTGAGAACCGGCTCATGTTAGAATAACCCCCTCTCTCCTCGGGGCTCCCCAACCCTCTCCTCTACGGCCTTCCTTCAGCTGCCTCTCTCCTTTACTGAACTTTTCTGACAGAGCTGGGAAAGAACAACAAAAAGATACAAAACCGGAAAGGGTGCAACAAGTCCTCCCAAGATGCTGACTCAGGTGTATGAAGCAAAGGCTCCTGCTCAACTCAAGAGCAGTAACCTGAGCTTGGTGTCCCAGACCGAGTCAGAGAGCTCTGCTCTGTTTCCTCTGCTACCTGAGCCCACAGCTGAGCCGTGCCAAGTCCAAAAGCTCAGCAGGCTGCTGCACAGCAGCTCACTGTGGCTGGCTGCCAGGGAGAGCAGTGCTGGTGGAGCTGAGCTCCCCGGGATGCCGGCTGCCAGCTGCCCCTGCCTGCTGCTCCCTGCTCCTTAGCCAGCTGGAGAGCGAGCCATGGCAACATCACAACTGCCGGGGTGCAGGACACAGGGGTACAGAAGAGACTGAAGGATGGAGAGCCAGTTTGGAGGATGCTGGGGGAGAGAGCAGGAGAGGGCTATGAGCTGAAAAAATGGCAAACTCTCTCCTCTCCCCAGCAACCAGAAGCTGGTGATGGATTGGGAGATAATTACTGAAGCGCAATTATACTAGAAACAGATTACTTCTGTAGATTGCAAACAATTTTTTTTTAATTAAATGTCAAACATCAGTCTTCTTGCTTTCTCCTCCTCATTTTTGCAGCAGTAAAAATTTTCCAAACTGGCTCTGCAAGCATCATGGCAGCAATCAAGCTTTGGTTCACCAGCACTTCACTGAAGCTTACCTCCTGTGAGAGTGTTACATAGGAAACAGGGCAAATAGGACTTTAGGGAGCCTGATTTCAGTTAAATACTCTTTTGTTTCAACTAAGAAAAGTTGAACCAATGGAAATTTTATGTCAGAATATTTTATTTCTAAATGCTAACATTAAATTCTCCCCAAGTTTCAAATTATCTCTCTGTAAGAAGTAAACTACTGCATAAAATCAAAATGAATCCAGGATACTTTAGTATTTCTAAAATTGCACTTTCTGCTACAAATACCAACTGAAAATTCAGCTCAGTTGGTATTAGATGTTGAGCTCAGCCCTGGGTGAAGATTGTCGTGGTCTAACCCCAGCTGTCAGCTAAGCCCCACACAGCTGGGGCTTATTCAGTCCCCCCCCACGTCAGAATGGGGGAGAAAATCAGAAGAGTAAAGTGAGAAAACTCAGATTGAGACAAAAGAAGTTGAACAGCTAAAGCAAAAGCCATGCACACAAGCAAAGCAAAACAGGGAATTAATTCACCACTTCCCATAGGCAGGCAGCTGTTCAGCCGTTCCCAGGAAAGGACAGCTCCATCACAGGTAATGCTGACTCAGGAATGCAACCACCACCACTATGAAGGTCTCCCCCTTTCTCCTTCTTCCCCTTCTGCATACACCAAGCAAGATGCCATTTGGTGTGGGATATCCCTTGGGCCAGTTGGGATCACTTGGAGTCAGATGTTCCAGCTGTGTCCCCCATTCCCCCGCTATTTCTGCACCCCCAGCCTCTTTCCTGGTGGAGTGGGATGAGGTCCAGAAAAGGCCTTGAGACCCTGTGCAAGTGCTCATCAGCAATAATGAAAATGTCCCTGTGCTATCAACACCGTTTCCAGCACAAATCCCAAACACAGCTCCATACCAGCTACTCTGAAGAAAATTAACTCTAGCCCAGTAAAAATCAGTTGATCATTCTGCTCAAGCTGGTTACTGCACTTAGACACCTGGTGTATCACATCTAAGACCATTTTTAAGCTGTGTTTCCATTGCAGACTATTTAGTTCATGCCATCTCAGTAGAAGGTTTCCTGAAGTGAGTATCAATGATCTACTAGAGAAATACTGAGGTTAAAAAAGGAAATGCTGATAGCATCACTCAAAGCATTCTCCTAACAGGACAGGATTTCAGCTATTTTGCACAGTCCAACTTAAAAAATACCAGGCAGTAATTTTTTTAGTTATTCTTGTCACTGATATCAATTTATCAGGAGAAGTTTGAGGGTCTTCTGCTTTCTTCTTGACAGACTTCACTAAAATTTTTCATTTCATTAGTCCAAGATTTTATATTTCTATTTCTCAAACTTTCTAGTTTCAAAATGTTCCTTGGTTCCAAACCCTCAGCATCAGATTATTCGTCATTTAAGTTAGCTACATCCATTCAGCCCTTCAGTTTGTAAATACATTTAAGAGATAGGAAAGAAAGGTTGTAAACAGTACAAATTATTTAATGTGTACAACCCTGGAACATAGATCAGATTAGAACTAAGGTCAGATGGACCTCCAAGGTCATCAAGTCCAACCTTTATGAGGCAAGTTTGAGATACTGTAAATGAGAACGCTGTGGGGAGCAATCAGTGGGAACAACATACACAGCCCTGGTGACCTGCAATCAAGAAATAAACTCATACCCTAACAGATGCAGAGCAGGGCTGTGATGATGATTACAGCAACCCTGGGTCTGTTTTATGAGAAGGCAAAAGAGTTTACCTCCTTCTGCAAGGCAAAAATGAAGGTGGGGAGAAGAGAGGGAGAAGATGGCTCTGTTGTCCCTATGGCAGGCAACAAAGGGGGAAATACGGGCTGGGAAAAAATATGGGAAATCTGGGTGGACAGTGCTGACCAGAGAACAAGTGGGTATTAATTGGGTCATCAATAAGTTCACCAAACATGAGCATTAAAGAGGTCTCACACAGTCTTTGAATCCAGGTAGACTGAGAAATAAATCTCAACAGTGTTCAAGTGGAGCTTGAACCATTTCTGGAGAGGGCTGCAAGAATGCTAGAAAGTGACAGATGAGTGCATTCAGTGCTCCAGGAGAGATCCTTCCCAGTCCTGCAGTTCCTCCTTTTTGCAATTTTAAAATAATCCCTCCAGACTCCCTATCAGATGCCATTAACTGCTCTGCTAATTTCATCAGTGGTGTCATGCATGTGGTGCTCTGATTTTGCAAACAAGCCCCAGAGTTCACGCAAGCAGCTTCCCAGAGGACCAGCACCTGCTTGTTCATTACCAACCGAGGATTTACATATGCAGAAACACAGGGGAGAGCCCTAACAGCCCTACGGCTGGTGAGGCACTGGAACAGGTTGCTCAGGAAGCTGTGGATGTCCCATCCCTGGAGGCATTCAAGGCCAGGCTGGACAGGGCTTTGAGCAACCTGGTGTACTTGAAGGTGCTCAAAGCAGGGGAGTTGGAACCAGATGATCTTCAAGGTCCCTTCTAACCCAAGCCATTTAAATTTTTTAAAATAAATTTAAAGGCAGCACTGCTACAACAGAGAGGACAGAGGCTCCAGATTTAGAGGCACAAATTTCTTTGGAAATCAGCCTTTACAGATATGGTTTGGCTGCGGCAACACTGCCCAGCACAGGCAACTATTAGGCAGCTGTCACTCTAGAAGCTTTACTTAATAGTCACTATCTTTAATTTTCTAAGTATTTCCTATATGCAATTTTAATAACTTCATAGTGTGGATACATATGCAATGACTTTATGTATTTAGGTATATACAAAACATTCTTATCCAAAAGTTACTTCGGATAAATATTTAGGAAAGCACTAGTGTATAGTGACCTCTCTACTAAATATAAGGCTGAAGACTATTCACATACAGTTTTACTGAAACAAGAATTCTTACATTAGGAATAAAAGTATAACCAGTTTTACAATGTGGTTAAAATAATATTATGCCCTGTGTGCTTTCTATAAAGAAATCCATTTTGTTGAGTGAGACACTTGCTTTTTGAGCCAGCAAATCTCTTCTACCTCAAAAAGACAGAATAATTTTTCTAACCATCGTATTTTTTTTCTATTTATAGTATATTACCCTCAGAGATACTCTACTATTTCCATTATGAAATCCTGCTATGTGTTAGGTACTGCCACTTCAAAAAACTCATCTGATGTAACAGGACAATTATTCCTACTATCATTCTATCACATGGTTTATTTCTGCAGTTTAACACACAGATGCAGGGAGAGTTAATGATCTTAAGACCAGCATTTTCATACAGATATTTCTTTATAAAACTGACTGCTTTCAACTTGTATTTAAGTCTAACATTTTGGAACTTCCTCCACCACTATACGTTTTGTCACACTTAACTATGAAAATAAAGACCATTTCAACAGATGTGAGCTTAAAAATCTTAACAAACAAAACCAAATTCCAATATTCTACTATTTAGCTTGGGAGGATACAAAGCTTTGAATTGGATAGAAAAACATACTGCCATGTTTCTCAGAGAGTAGTTAGTTTAAGGTTGGGGATTGGGGGTTTTTGCTTCATTTTGTAGCAATCTTACTTTATTATCACTCCAAGATGCATTCAGCAGTTTGAAGCACACTGAACACCTTAGGTTTAGGAAACACCAGGATTAAGTATTTAAAGACTATTCATGCCAATAGTGTTTTACCCATGTTTAAGCATTTCAAGTTCCAAAATACATCCTATTTAAAAATGCATCTATCTTAATACTAATTTATTTTGCTGGACTTTTCTATTGTTTTCTTCTTCTTAACAATGTATTATCACTATAAATATCTGAATTAAGTCTAAGTTTTTAATAGTGGCATATATTTGAAACTGCATCACAGTGATTTAGAGTTCACTTTCTGAACTGAAATTTTCATTAACCTTTCAATAACACTGAGGTGAGTCCCTTAATAAGATGGCAAGAGAGAAAACAGAAATTGCTCAGAATTGAGAATTTCTGTGTTTCCAATTCATGTATTTCCTTTAGTTCCTTTTTCTCCTTCCCTTTTCACTAGAAAGATTGCACACAGATTTATAATAAAAAATTTTCCATGTTTTGGGTTAAGGGTTAAAAGGATAATGGTTTACCATTATTCTTTTATTTAAGAAAAGAAAACAAAACATACTGCTGCAGAACAAACTGAACAAGTTTCCTGTATATTCTCATATTTTGCACAGTTCTATAAACTAAAAGAAATGGCAGACCAAAATTATGGCCTGCATGCAGCAGCAAACCGTAATCAGCTGTAGTTTTGAAGCCTATATATTGATCAAGTCTCTTTTGTGGGAAAAGCATTCACAAAACATACAATAACATCAAAACCCCGCAAAATAATGAGATCATCCAGGTTTGTCTCTAAATGGGTAAGGAAGAAAAGGGGCCTCCCTTGTGAAATACTTTTGAGCAAGGGCAGCTCTGTGCTACGTCTGACAAGGATTACAAAGGTCAAACTATACAGAAGTCTGAAACTAACAGATGGCATCAGTCTACTTTTTTCAAACTCAACAGGAACAAGCAAATCTAAGCTAGGAAAGCAAATACTAAAGCAGTGCTAACAATTATCTGAGTAAAGAACGAACACAGATCAAAACACCCACACATTCATGTCCTGGTACATGCACAGCATGTTACTGCAAATGTGACATTAAGAAACCAAGGGGGAAAGATTTGGTTAACTTTAGTTATAGAACATATTAGAACAAATGCCAAAAGAAAGCTAAGCACCAGCATTCAGACAGTGAGACCAAGTAAATCCTAAGTATTTGATCCTGTAAAAGGCAATTCTGAAAAAATACATTATCAAGAGATCACTTGTATCTTTTTCATTCCATCACGAAAGACTATGATTTTTGTGAGCTGGGGAAATATTTTTACGTTTGTTTTTACCATCCTGCATATTTCATATTAAAAAAATGAGGTGGCAGCTTCATTACTGACTTCAGGAGAAAGGTAAATACCTACTTTATCCCTCCTTTCCTCAAATTATTTCTAGGAAGCATGATGCATGAACATTCAGCCCCTACTTTTGATGTCAAAATGCATTTAAGCCTTCAAGCAATAACACATTATTTTCGTATTTTAAAGAATACAAAATAGATAGCCAATATCATCATCAGTAGTCAGAATGCTTCAATTTTTTTCCAAAATGTTTCCAAGCCAGATACAATTAAAAAGTGTAAACCATAAAAGGCGGCAGCTCATCTTCTGCAGTCTTGAAGTGGCTTTTATTGACTCCATCTGGCTTGAAATTAAAGAAGTGCTGAACAATAATAAAACCCATTCTTTTTCATTTCAGACCCCTACCACACTATTAAGTGGGGGTTTTTTTCTTTTAAATACACAGGGGGCGTGGGGGGTGTTTATGTAATATCTCCCCTTACAGCTTGAAATACAAATGGCTTGATTTTAAGAAGTCAGATTTGTCTGTATTACCTTCCTAAAAATGTTAGCTGCTGTTACAGTGTTAAAATGCAGAGCCTGCCCCTGCAGAGCTTAGTCACTTTTCCACCTCTCCCTATGCTTTCCAGAGGCTGAAAACTACAATTCTGCCTAATTCCAGCCTTGGACTCTGCACCTGAAAGTTGAATTGCAACCTTCTGCATTGTGCTGTTCTCCAAGAGAGTTCTTGGTACATATGGAGCAGAAGCAGGCCACAGAGCCGCACTGAGCTCCTGCCGCGCTCACAGCACCAGAGCCGTGCTGCGAGTTTGACACCACCGTGTGTGAACGAGGCGTGCTAAACCAAATGCACGTTGTGCACCCCCCCAGACCATCCCTCCGGGGGCCCAGCACTTCATCCCACATGTCTGCACATAAGTAAGATGCCCCTCTCAAGCTGGAAGCAGACGCATCTCGTCCCTCGTTCCAAACACAGAGCTCAGGAGGTTGCTTAGGCACGAGCAGCGCTGATCCTCCGGCGTGTGGCCGAGGGCTTCGCATCCGTGGGGCTTGGACCCCCGGCCGACCCCGCCACGGGCGCACGGAGCGCCTCGCTCTGCCGTGCTGTTATGGCAGACATCACTGGGTGGCACTGTTAGACAGTGTTTGTGTCCCTGTCAAGGTAAGGAATATCCTCTCTCCCCACCTTGCCAGTTCTTAGCAGCTGGTAGTGCAGCTGTGCAGGTTTTCCAAGGATGCTGGTGCAAACAGCAGCAACAGCAGCACTGCTCTCCGACATCCCTTCTCCCATTACACACATGGGAAAAAACAGCACTTGCTCATCGAGGAAATGAAACCTGGTGCTTTGAAAAAATTCTAGAAAGCAGGTTTGCTTTTCTCCATCATCAATGATGTAGGTGTAGAGTGTTATATTTACAAGTCCTCAAATACAAAACAGTTGTACTAAAGTTCCGACATTATTCCCTATAATTGTTTTAACTGTCAATAAAGTCAAGTGTCGCAACAATCTCAAAAGCTGATCTCTGAAGGGCTACGTGTACGCGTACTGTTAGAGATGCTCCCAGTCTTACTCTGTCTGCACTCGAAAGTTCAATTTTGCCCAACCAGAGGAAACACTTATCAAGTATTTTTTATTGCTCTGTTCTTTAAGATGCTGTCACAGGTTTCCCAGAAAAGCTGTGAATGCTCCATCCCCGGCACTGTTCAAGGCCAGGTTGGATGGGGCTTTGAGCAACATGGTCTAGTGAAAGATGTCCCTGCCCATGGCACAAGGGTTGGAACTAGATGATCTTTAAGGTCCCTTCCAACTTAAACTATTTTATGATTCTATGATAATTCTTAAATAGAGGCAACTTAGTTGCAATTAGAATACTTCTAGGAATTATTTATTAGAATAATATTCTTTACATGTTAGCTTCTTTTCAGCAATATGCTCAGAACTGCAGTAAGATACATACTGAAAGGTGGTAAGGCTACTCTTGATGGTCCAAATGTGTGGGCTAACAATTATCAGAAATTCTAAGCAGGTTTTTCAACTTCCAGCACAAATTGAAAGGTTAATGTAGTACTACAGGATGTGGAAAACTAGAAGCCAGTGCCTTGATAATGACTACAGGACTTCAAATACAGCTATTTGGCTAAAAGTAGGCTTGACTCACACACACAAAAAAGTTTCAACTCTACAAATATGTCCGAGGGTCAGAAGTTAACTACTGTATTTCAGATTGCAGAAGATATATTAATAATAATAACTAAAAGCTTACTTAGTACTATTAACCACATTCACATTATACAATTTCATAATCAAAACCAACAGCTCTGCAGAAAAAACACCTCTTACTTTTCAAAGAAATAAGATAGGAAGGAGGTTAAAAAAATTATGTTAAGATATAACAATTTGACAGCCTACAGGTTTTCAATGCTGCACCGTGTACAAGGAATTTGGAGAAGGCAAACACTGAATTTAGAGCCACAGAGGCCTCACTACATAATGTCACTGTGAAGAGGAATATTAGGGATGTGAATGATGAGAGTGTGACAGCCTTGGTCACTCGAGAATTCCACCATAGCTCCCACAAATATACACACTGGATATTCCACATGGTATTCAGCTTCCATGGACACATATGGCAGCTTCTGGGTGACTTCCACGAAATCAGAACCTCATGTCCTGATGCAACACACAGAGGTTTGTTTTAAATTAAAATAAAACTATGAACTTTCACATCAAAACTGATATGGTAATGAAAAAGCAACCTTAATTCTAAAGGTAAACTGACCCTTAAAATCTCTTTTATTCTGGTTTTAACTTCACTCGAAGAAACCAAAACCAAACAACCAAAAACCAAAACAGACAAGAAAACTCAAACCAAAACAAACAAAGAATCAAAACAATCCCCCATACCATCACTTCAATAAGTGGAAACTTTAAGTCCTCCTATGATTTACCTCTAAACTACTTGGTATCTAGCTTTTGAACAGTCATAAATTAGTACATCATACCAGGACTGAATTCAGGAGTCCAGAGCAGCAGCTTGCACCTCAGCACCAACATGAGCTGCTTTACATGACACAATGCCTGCATTAACCAAAGCAGGTACAATGAAGAGCTGTCTTTAAAGCATCATGAAAATATTTAGCCCTCTTGCTTTTCCTTTCCCAAAGGACAAATGTTTGTCTTCTGCCTTACATTAACATTGCTTTCAAGTTGGTCAAACCCACAAAATTTTGACTCCACGAAATTGTCATCAAGGACAAAAGGGCCACTAGCAGAAGTTTTTAAAAGAAACAAATATTTCAGATCTATTAGCATATATACATTAAGGATCTATTTTTAAAATACAAAGATGCATAAGGAGACACCTCTGTTTTGTCAGAAAGCATTAGTACCTGGTTTCCACGCATTTTCAGGGCCCAGCAAGGGAATCCTGGCTTTCACACCAATAAAAGCTGTGCTTTGGGCAGTTACCTTTGTCTGTTCTCTCTTTGATTCTTTATCTCTTCTTGAAGATATAGGATAAAAGCCTAACCAAAAAAATTCTAAGAAGTTGCACTGTACATGGCCCATTATTCCCTTTATTTTAAGGTTCATAAAAAACATCAGTTTCCTCACAGAGCAAATAACGGGGCTGCACAGTATGACTAATGGCCCTGGCTGAAGAAAGCACTCAGCTCCAAGCCCACACTCATGGCCCAGTGAGATGAAGAGGAATTAATTGTTTTCCCTCCTCGGGATGGCTGCCAGAGAGAGTGCAAGGCATGCAATACATTTACAATTTCACTTGACTTAAAAGACCGGCATACAAGTAGCAATAAATGAAACTCCTACTGATGTGCTTACTTGGTCCTTCTCCCTCCCTCCCACTGCAATTCTGAAAACAAGTAAATTAGAATCCCAGAGTGATAGAGCTCTGCTAACATTTATGGGAACTAATACATTCATTGAAGTAATTAGCAAGTTAAAGAGACAAGAGTTAATCATGACTGGAAGTAAAAGAGCCTGAATACAGACTTCACCTTACACAAGTAAATCTTATTTTGAAGAGTTGAAAAAGGGATGAAGCAAAGTGAGGCTGTTTTATTCTGACATCTAAAAAATACTTTTTTTAAAAAGATATGCAAATCACTCTGTTAAGTGGTATAATCTACACAGCAGATTCTACCAACTCTCAGTCAGCAGACACCTTCCTTTTGCACAAGCTTAAACCACACAGGCATTTTGTGAACTGTGCCCCTTTTATCTCTCCTCCCTTGGGTACGGGCTTTTATTAAAAGCACCGAGCTGTTGCCAGCGTGCTGGTTTAAACACCGCCACTAATTACACTGGAGACAGATGATTTCTTGTAGGGCAGACGGCCAGGGCAGGGTCCCCGCGGGGCGGCTGTACGTCCCTGTCCCTGTCACGCACCAGGGCTGGCCACTGCTTCCCCACACGGCTGGACTAAGTAGGTCAGCTGTCACCTGCGACCGGGCTCAAGCTTCTCACACAGGAGTATCTTATCAGTCCTATCTCAGGATCGGTTTTCGACAGCTGAGACTGAAATCTTTTTGCCTTGAGAAAACCCCTGTGTATTTTTCAGCCAAGAAATCAGCTTTCTTTGCCCCTTGGTTTTGTAAGGGAGACACAGGAGCTGGAGGAGCCCTCCAGTCGCAGCGTCGACCACCTCTCCCCCTACCCACTTTTACCATCTGCTTTGCACAAGAATCAAGATACAAGAATACATCATTTCAAAGCAAACAAAAACTAACATACCCAATATTTTCAAGTTTGAAAACACATCCTAAAAACAAACCTTTTTTTTTCCTCTAGATCACTTTGTGCCTCAAAACAAAACCAAACTGGGAAGTCATACTTGCTATTTCAAGTAACTGCCTAAATACTTCTCCATTTGATACATATCTAAACTCTTCAGATCCTGCCAGCAACATCAAACATAACAATGAATAGTGGTTTTTTTCAAAAGAGCCTCTCCCAAACTACTTTTTTCTCACCAGCATTTCTGAAATGCACAGGTCACTGGAAGTATGTTATTTTAAAAAGAACTTGTTTTCTCTGTGTTTTAGCCACAGCTTTATCCCTAACCTGATTCACCATAACCAAAATCTCCAGAGCAAGCACTACACCCTAAACTTGAGATTGCTGGACCACTGGGGGACAATGAAGAGGAAAGTGGGTTGGAATTGAAATGTTCTGGCACTCAGGTAAGTGAATGGAGGATACCGCTGATCAAGTTCAGTAACTCACCAGCTGCTGCTCCAGCCCTGCCACGCTGCAAATCAAAAACCATCCTGGGGTGCCCAGGTGCTGCTTTTGCTGAGGGGTCACTGTCTTACTGCTCAGCTCTGCTACCTGGGCTCAGGGCTGCAACAAAGGCAAACATCAGATGCAGAAATCTGTATCCCATGCCATTTAGGGGGATAGAATCATTCTTTGAAAAAATAAAATGTCTAGGGATTTGTGCACTCCAAATCCTTATCTGCAAAAGGGGACAAGGTGGCTTATCCTTCCTCCTCAGGTACCTGTACTTTCCCCGAAAATGTGCTCCATACATACCTCTTGTCAAAAAAAAATTTTATTACATACCATGAAGAGGAAAAAATACTGATTTCCCTTTTTCCCCTCACAGAAAGCCCTTTTCTTCCTCATCTAAAAAAACCAGGCAAACAGCTACATAAGGGCTTCATGTACACTCACTTCCCCTAATGATACTCTCTAATCACTGGATATGCAAAGGGAGAGATGCTGGTATCCAAGAGGACAAAAATAAAATCGATATCCCCCTCAGCCATACTTGCCACTGAAGGCACATTTATTGTAAGAACGAAACTTCTCAAGTGCCATCCACTTGGAAAACAAGGAAATTAAAATATCTTCTCTCTTCCGCTTGCTTCAAAAAGCTTTTAAGTTCTACTTGAAAAGAAATACAAAAGAGTGTTCAGAACAGAAAAGAGTGGGTGGACAGTTTAAAAATTCAAGACCAAGCCTGCAAGAAGAGTTTTGAGAGATTGTTTCTTCAGGCAGTAAGAAGCAGGTAAGATACTACATCTTTGCATTTATTCTCTATAAACGGCATTTTTCAAGCCCTCTCATCTCATCTGTAGTAAAGGGGTTTTCCCTTCTTGCCATGCCAGCAGGAGACTGCTGTGCAGACGAGATGATGTCACCTCCCGGAATCCCCCTCGAGCCCTGCCAGCTCAGTCCTCCCAGTAAGGGAGATACTGGCTATAAATAGTTACCTGGGGAAAACAAGGTTAGCTAGGGAATTGTGAGGCAAACAAGAAATGAGGAAGACCTAAGAAAACCAAAACAAAAAACCCCCACATTTTAAAAGATACTGTTTTTCACCTCTGAACATCTATAGTAAAAATTCTTATGAAAAGAAGAGAACCTCTGGGAGAAGACCTTTGCCATGCAATAACTGCAAAACCCATTATCTAAATTTGCCACTGTTCCTAAAATGATCCCAGAAACAGAAGGAATATGAACGTACACAAGGTTATAGTCACATAAATGTACTTCTGTCATACGAATCTGCTATTGAGAACACTCTCTGACAAACAGGGATATTGCATACTGAGAAACATCACTCCATGCTTCACAGCCTCAAAACACAAAGCTGTAGAGTGCAAAAGCCTCGTTTAAGGCGAGTGCCGTACTGTTTTCCCAGCATGGCACGCATTTCAAACACTGGCTCTGCATGTCTTAAAGAATATTTTGAAAGTTCTATAGAATTGTAAACATGGGAAAATTTCTCTCAAAATACGCGAAGTTTTAGTATTGAGAAAGCCTAGAAGACATATTGCAGAGAACTACATAGAATTACAGGTTTAAAAGCCCTCCTATGCAACTACTTTGGTGACTACAAATTGTTGTTAAATACATGATATTCAAAGAGGGACTGAAAGTAAATGCCACTCACGAAGAATTTCAGCAAACTCCTACCAAGTAGTGTCGCAGACTTTGTAAGACTCTTAAGACGTACAAAGATACACCTTGGAAACACAGTGTCTCGAGTATTAAGTTTAAATCAGTGTATTAAGGCATGTGACATTTAAGTAGTATATTTACATCCTGTGAAAGTAGCAAGCACTGCTGGTACATACAAGCCTATCAGATGGTAAGTAACACATGCCTTTCACCTAAGGTGAGAAGTGTTCAGAGTGGTTTAGGGGGATTTTCACAAGTGCCGGTGTGCAGAAACCCATGCACAGCTCTGCCTAGGCTAGCAAGAGAAAAGTAGTCTCATTTTAGTGCAATACACCTATGTCAGATGCATATAAAATATTTATGAAGCCTGAATTTACAACACTGAAAATGATTACGTCAGGTTTTCAGGGAAATCAAGTCCATCTCTGACACCATTTGATATCACACCTGTCAAATCCCTTGATGAAATACCTGCTGCACCTTGTGAGAGCAGAAAGTGTCCTAAAGAAGAGAAGAGACTACCATAAACCAATTGTCTTAGCATAGAAATGGCAAAACAAGCCAAATGAATTAATGAGTTAGCTTCAGAACACAGTGTCAGCGTAGTAAAAATATCCTCTTCAGTGCTGCACTGACTAAAGGAAACAGCTGTCTAAATATTTGAGTTTTTCCAAAAAAACATTACTATACTATGGCAAACAGTGAAGCTAATACTTTCACACAGTGAAGAAAAAAGAGGTGACCAGAAGCAAAGGGAACCCTCACAGTGATGTTAGCTAATTAACAAAGCTATTTTCACTGGAGAAAAACTGCATGAGAAACTTCTGTAGGTATTCTGTCAAGGAAGGAAATGAAATTCAAACAGACCAGGCTAATGCAAGCTGCTAAATGAAGGCGTCAGTTCAAGCGAAACCAGCCTCACTGCTGACAGAGTGCTCTGAAAGAGCTCATTAGAAGAGGACTGCCATTTTATCATTTAATCTGCATCTCAGGGACTGCCACAAAACAGATCTAAGCCTACCTGGGAAAATCTTTACATTATTAATTTTACTCTGGCAATAAAATGGAATTTCAGTGGAACACACTGAAGAGGCAACTACATCAAGTGTTGTATCTCAGATCTGGAGCTGAGATACAGAGACCCCAATAAAGAGAAAATGTAGGGATTAAGACTAGTCTTCATGTCATCCCAGAAGTCATGTAGTCTGAATACCACCACGTGCAGCTGCCAAAAGAACAAAGTTTTCCAAATGAAATGCTCCTTTCTCCACAAGAAGCACCTGAGTAAGGAATTAACAGCAGTAGCATGGGAATTACACTGTGCTAGAATAAAATAGTCATCTCCTATAAATCAAGAATGTGTCCCTTCTGTAGCTGACATTTGAATTTGACTTCCCTGGTACGGCAAATGGCCTCAATGTTGAAAGCCAACGTTTTGGGTTTGTATGCTTTCATTTGACCAAAACAGAATCATACAGGTAGGAATTTCAGGTTTGTAGCACTTGGACAATCACTTACAAAGTGACTAACAAATATTAGTTTCAAAATTCTAGCCCCTGCAAATTACATAATCAGAGTACAATGATTGAGTATAAGCATAATTTCACTTTCATGCACTTCCCTCCCCCTCAAGAATAAATTAAATTCACAGAAGGCTCTGATTAATCTTTCCCTCTCAATTTACCAAAATAAGCATTCTTCTCATTTGCAATAGCACCTAAATTGAAAGCAACTTCCCTGAGCTCAGAAGTTGAACTCCAGCATGCCTCAAACTAGAAGCTCCATGCCTTCTCTAAGACCTATTAAATCCTTTTCCAAAAAAAAGTCTCATTCCTCCATTTGCGTGCAAGTGTCAAGATATCCATGTCAAAATACCATATTTAAAAAGCAAAAGTGTCATTAGGATCTGTAGGATCTCTTACTCATCAGTGCAAGCAGCCCCTCGTACAAGTCACATCAAAAGGCAGGTCAATAATTTCTCTGAGTCCAGTGCTCTGTGCAGTTGGACAGATCAGGACAGGAAAAGAAAAAACATTTTGACTCTAGCTCCAACCTAATAATTCTACAAACACAGTAGTTAACATAGTTAGGCTGGCCAAAATGAGTAGTCCTGCCAAATACAGGGCAGAGGAAAGATTTTCCCTGTACTACAGGGCTGGGGAACATGCCCAAGACTCAGGCAGGTCACTGCTGCAGAGACTCGCAGAATACTTCTCAGTGCATTAGCTCAGGTACAAGAACCAATTTAGCTCTTGTAGCACAGAGCCTCCTGTAGGCAAATGTACCCAGCTGAGCAGCTAACCCCGGGTTGACTCAGATGTGTACTCTCCAGCCTGCTTTGCTATTTTACCTGCTTCTGAGCCGGCTAGTGACAGCCCCTGGCAATCATCCGAGCCTGCTCTTCCCAACTTAGGAGGTGTAACTCACCCTTGAAACACTGCAGAGAACAAGTGAGGCACGAAGAACCTTCCCACTCCAAGAACCACATACTATAATAAGACAAGAATTTTCAATAGTAAGAATTAGATAGGGAATAGAAAGAGCTGACAAACCCTGACTAATACCAGCCCCTGCACACCCTGCCATCTTTAGACCATCTCTGCCACACAAAGCGTAATTTCTCTGCAGAAGCATCGCAGGCAGCGACATGAACAGAGGCAGATATCCCTGGCCACATCTAAGAGTAGCTCTAAGGCTGAGCTGACGGGCTCTCAACAGGGTTAACTTGCTGCTCTGTTGCTTTCAGAGTCCAGCTAAGACCTCCATTTTCCATGCTGTACACCATGGCTAGGGGACTGAGAGGGTTCCCTACTCAGGCCAGCTTGTACCATGGCTAGGGGACTGAGAGGGTTCCCTACTCAGGCCAGCTTTTAGTTGTGCATCTTCGCATGGCGTCAGTATTTCACCTATCTCTTGTAAGTCTCTGGAGTATTCCTTTCAGACTGTGAAACATATCTGTAATTCGAAAATTTCAATCTTGTGTAATCTAAAGCTCCACCAAAGCATATTAAAAGAATTTATTTCAGCTTCAGTAGAAATGAAGAATAGTTGATCTGTATCTTTCTTACACCATCTTTTTGTATCATTGAAGATTTAGACATTCTCAAACCTTTTTTTTCCTTTTCTAGGCTATAAAAACTCAAAGCCCTCACATATTCCCTAAAGGCTGAGTTTTTCAAACTTCATTTCCAAGCCTTGTTGGTGCCATTGAGATCCTGTCCCTTTATCTACCACATCCTCCTTTAATAATAAGTCTAAACCAGAGGATAAAAGCACACTGCTAAGCACAGAAGAATAATTATCTCCTCTGCCATTTATCTGACATGTTTCATCACTTATACAGCCCTAATTAAATCTCAGTGTCATGCACACCACCCCTGACAAGTTCACTTTGCAAAGCCACTGAGATTCCTGGGTCCTTCCTGGCCAGCATGCTGCCAGCCCATTTATATCTATGCATTTGATTTCTCCTAAGCGTAACGCTTTACAGTTGTCTTTATTAAATTTCACCTCATTGATTTCGAACCATTTTTCCAATTCATCATATGAAATGCTAAATCTGTCCTCCTAACTGTTTATGATCCCTTCCCGCTTCATCTTCCAAAAATGCTCAAATTATCCTCTTCGACAGCAATAAATGGATGATGAGTACTGAGAATATCGACTAGTAAACAACTTAAGCTGGCCTCCTCCAGGAATTAACTTAATAGTCTGAGAGCAAACAACCGAGCCTAGCTCAACATTTCAGACTAATTTCTCAGTGGACTGAAGCATTGCCTGTCATCATCCAGGCATTCAGAAGAAATCATTTCTCTGGCATCTGCTTTACCAAACTAATGTCATCTCATCTCATCTCTGTGAATAGAACTTTCCTCTCAAGAGTTTGTTGGTAATAGTTTTAAATGCTAACATTTAGTTTGGTGGTCAGAGTTTGAAGAGGGCCTATTTTTACAATCATATACCTATTTACTGTCCTAAAGAACATTATCATTGCCAAAAGTATGTAATTAAGCAGTAACCAAAAAAGACCTCAAAAAAGCAGTCACTATTTAAGGAGTGAATCTAGCTACATGAGCTGGAGACCCCTTTCCAAATTTTCAGATGTAAGGCAACTTTCCCAAAACCAAGTGCTCCCCTGAGTGGGGAAAAAAAATCCCCAAAAACCACCCACCCTCTCCAAGCTCATAGAAGACACAGGTAATAAAAGTATATTAAACAACCCATGTACTTCAAATAAAGCAGAAACACACCTATGTAGCTTAGACTATTCACTTGGCTGAGGAACTATATCATGTTTGCAAGGGTATATAAAAAAACCCACTTACTGTTTAAGTCCCAAAAGAGCAACTGCTCTTCAGCCAGAAAACTACGCAAGCTTCGGCTTTGCCAACAGCGATGAAAATAGTTTTATTTCATTAAAGATCTACATCTTCAATTTATATCACAGAACCTTGGAATAAAATCCATATAAACAAACTACAGTTTAATCTATCAAAATTCTGTAGCATCAGCAGTCTACTGTAACATTATACAGATCGCTCCAGCAGGAGAAGTGCCAGGCTTTTCAGGAGCTATGCTTATCTTCCTGTTGCTCTGTTCGGCACACAAATGCTCAGTTCTTCCTTCCAATGCCCATTATTGGCATAATTTCTTAAATCTACAACCCCTTAGATTTGCTTCTGGATTTAAAACAAGAAGATGATGAATAATATCCCTTTTCATAGGTCAAAACTCGATATGCGAATTCCCTCACATCCTGAATTTTATACATGGGACATACTTGAGCACCTCTCCTTGAATCAGGAGAGCTGGTGAGGCGCCCAGCTGCGGGTGCCTCCTGCAGCCCACCCAGGATCCAGCAGCTCCAGCCAGAGCAAGGCTGCGCGGCACCCAGGCACCCTGCCAACACCACACACGAGCTTCCTCTTGTTGGAAAATACAACGGAAGCAAGACTGGCAGAGGGAAAAATATGCTATATGCCATAATTTCTCATCCCGAGATGGAGTCATGGTGTAACAAACACATATGGACCTGGAAAGCCACCCTGATCCCACCACTTTGGAGGAGTCCCGGCACAACTCATCTCCTCTTTCTTCTATCTCACCACTGAACCTTCTCCATACTTTCGGAGACTGCCCAAAGAAAAAGTCCTTAACAGAAAACATCAACTTACAAGTCACATCAGTGCTTTTAACAGCTTTTATACAGTTTAGTAATTTTGTAGTTTGAAGAAAAGCAAAAGCTTTGCATTTCTTTTTCCTGTTTCATGCAAGACTGACCAAGGGAGAACAGTAATATATGTGTTACATTCTAAAAGGAGGCATACATGTATAAACTAAATCCTGTTCCTTAGGGGAGCAATTAAACCCTTTTTTATTCATACAAAAAGAGAAATGCACACTTTCCACACTTCAGTCATACATGTTTTTTTCTATAAATTAAATACCAAAAAGTACAAGGATCACCTACTACTAAACTAAATTAAGGTCATGCATGCCTCATTTCCTGTAAGTGAAGTAAAAAAAAGCAGTATTTCATAATTCACAATATAATGTATCATAATGAAAGTAAGCCTTTTCATGAACGCATTTGGGAGTTCTTCAAAACGCTGAACAAATAAGCACAGTCACACAAGTTGGCAAATTTGCTTCAAAAGGATGTTTTGGTCATGTGAATCTTGCCACTGACAATTTAAGTTAAACACAAAATAATGATAAAACAGGAAACACATGAACACTTGTCTTCCTTTTCAATGGTTTCTATTTCCTATCACTATGCTTCTGCTTAACAAGGTTTGGTAGTCCACTTGCAAAGAAAAAAAAAGGAAAAAAAAGAAAAAACGTCTAACAAAAGCATGCTTAGAGTTTAAATAAGTTTTTCTACTCTCAATTTTTAGAAACTTCATTTTAATTGTTAACAAGTAGCCATCTCAGCAATCACAAAAATTCCAAGAGCACTGCTTCCTCTAGTCAACCACTAGTCAAAATTGCATTAATTTTTCAGATTTTATTTATTTTACTTTCAGGGTGAGAGACAACATTTATACAGAGTGAGCATCAAGACAGCCATCTGAAAAGAAATGAAACTCCACTTTTTGGATCAAGCCAAGTCTTTTATTTGTTACATGCTTCATGCCAAGGCTCCCTCAGGCTTGAAGGAGAGCCTGGGCTTTACACCCCAGTTGTGAAACACACAGTAAAAATTTATCAAGGAGAAGGCTTTCACAAATGTGCAACTAATAATATCCAAAACTGCTCTGAGAGCATGTTAACATCTGCATTAATCTGAAAGGCTGACAGACAAAATGTTCAACAGGTCAGGTAGCTGAAAATATCCTCAGGAGCAGCAAGAGGCTCCTGCTGTGCAGCCAGCAGAACCATACACCAGTGTCACTGCCCTGCTCACCCCCTTGGGGCACAGAACCTTCACCCTGACACCTCCTGGCAGAAACACCCATGGCAAAAGGCACTGACACTATGGGCACCGCTGCTGAGCTATATGCTACGTTACACTGCACGGGAGCAACTCTCCCTCCCTAACTTTTACTTCCATACCATAATTAAAGCCACACAGCCACAGCTCAAGGAGACAGGAAGCCATGTAGCAAGAAACACAGTGTATTTTCCAACCTGTGACCCAGGCAAATATCTCCACATTTAAAAGAAAAACAAGTGAGGAAATCTACTGAGGCATCCTCCACACAACCCAGGTGTGGGAAATATTTCGGACTTCATGAGCACAAAAACCTGGCTAAGTACCAGAGCACACCCCAGTGTCCAGAGAAGGGTGGGAGATGCCTGGGAGTAGTTGGATAGTGCTCAACAGTCATCCCTCGAGGAGCTTTCCACCCCACTGACGGACTGGCAGGAAGCACACGGATGCAGAGGATGGCGGTCACTATCCCATACCTGCCCTGCATTCTCCAGCCTTTCAAAAGTTCTGCATTTTTCACGATCGTTTGGAAGGTTACAATATGTTGTACATATAGCTGATGCTTTGTTAGCGTGGGATAGATGTATTTGTTTTGCTGTTAGTAGATCCCAATGGATCTTTAAACAATTTGATACAGAAACAAGGAATAAGACCTTTAATCCATCAGATTCATGTCTTTCAAGCTTTACATATAATGTCAGAAAAAACAGCTAATACACTACCCTCAGGAAACCTGGCAGAGTTTAGAATATTATGTGAAATATATTCATACTACACTTGTAGACATTCAAATATTATCATTATTTTCTCTGGGAAGGGTCTTTAAAGGAAACTTTAAAGAAAAGGGTCAGTGACTAAAATCATAGAATATGCTAAGTTGGAAGGGACACATCAGGATCAAGTCCAGCTCCTGGGCCTGCACAGAACACCCCAAGAATCACACCATGTGCTTAAGAGCATTGTCTAAACACCCCTTGAACACAAACAGGCTTGCTTTAGTGATCACTTCCCTGGGGAGCCTATTCCAGTGCCCAACCACCTTCTGGGTGAAAAACCTTCTCCTGCTATCCAAACACTCCCATGGGTCCTGACACTGGTCACAAGAGCGAAGAGGTCAGTACCTGCCTCTCTGCTTCTTTCTGTGAGAATGCTGAAGACTGGAATGAGGTCTCCCCTCAGTCTTCTCTTCTCCAGGCTGAACAAAACCAAGTGACCTCAACTGCTCCTCGTAAGGGTTCTCCTCCAGACCTTCATCACCATACCTGTGGCCCCCCTTTGGATACTCTTTAATAGTTTAATGTTTCTTACATTGTGGCACCCAAAACTGCCCCCAGCACTGGAGGTGAGGCCGCCCCAGTGCAGAGCAGAGCGGGACAATCCCCTCCCTTGCCCGGCTGGCGATGCTGGGCCTGATGCCCCCCAGGACACACTTGGCCCTCCTGGCTGCCAGGGCACTGCTGACTCACATACAGAGACTATGAGAAGTTTTCCCAGCATCATAATTCCAGTAGAAAACAGTATTGGTCTTCTGTGATTAGCTGAACAGTTTCATTTTTGGCTCTTCTGCTTTGGAGTTCCTTTGCTGTATTTCCAACATATGAATTACATGTAGACTCTGTATTTTTTAAAAAATGATGATTCTAATGAGGCACAAATCATCAGGCCAAATGCAACTTCTGTTCAGCCTGGATTATTTGGTCCCAAAAAAGAGAGATGGATACAAAAAAGCTCAACCTGGAAGTCCAGGTCTGTGATCTTCTGCTCTCTAACCCCTAAGTCAGGATGTCCAGGATTACAAAAGATTCCTACAAACACAGGGAACAAATAATTCACCCCTCAGTGAGCAGGAAAGCTTTCCCCAGGGAAGGCAGAAATCACTGCAGAAGGTCAACAGGCAAAGGCCTGGCCAGCGGCTCAGCTTTCTCCACTATGAACAGAGCAGAGCACTGGGATTTCCAGCTGGGTGAAATTCAGCTGACCATGGACAGTGGCAGGGTTGTTGTTAAGTTTCTAAATATGAGTTGAAGAAGCATGTCTGATTAATTCAATTTTGCAGCCCTTTAAGTGATGTTAGAGGTACTGCAGCTGCTTGTCTCAAGGTATCGGATTAAAAAAACACCATAAAACCTCACATGTTCACACCCACAAATATGGATTTGGATCTATTTACAGAGGCCTCATTCTCAGTGTTGCACTCATAAACAGTAAGGATTACATTTTAAAGTCACAAGAGCTTATGCTCTGCACACAGCAAGAGAAAAGTTCTGCTACAACAACACTGGTAATGAGATTTGCAAGGAAGTGTCCCTACACAGGGATAAATGTTCCAGTGCAAAGGCAGCTCTGCATCAGTTCAGGAGTTTCCAATACAGGAGAAAGATTCCTGTGTGAATCCAAAATGTACAGAATATTCCATTTAAAAGGCAATATAGCAAGTCTACTTTCTCCTTTGTTGATTTAAAAAATTGCATATGACTTCTTTCTTACACTCCATCTTTGGAGAATAGTATAGTTCATATACTGCATTTGGTCATTTAAAAAGCTGAAATGCTCAACCTGATGAAAGCTTTCTAAAGAAGTTACTGCTGTTTTTCAAATATACAAAAGTCAATAAAAAGGGAGAAGCACATCCATAGCTGTACTTTACAATTTTCAGATGTGCTATCAGATGTTCTACAAAATGGTTTTATGATTCTTTATTTTAGAATAGATATTTAACACTATAGTTAGTTATTCTAGTCATTTAGTTGGTTAGTTAGACTTGTGCCTTGCATCGCATATGAAATCACTCTAAGTTTTAGCAATCAGCTAATGAGCTTCATGTTGGGAAACAAAAAGTAAAAGACCCTCAGTTTCTCTCCTTTCCCCCCTCTACAGAAACAAAAACACTTTAAACTGGCACAGAGGCTTTTAAGAATCCTACACCATGCAGAGGCCCACAGATCCTTCCTAGCATTAGGTGAGAGCCTCCTGACCCCCACTGTGTTACGGGAATCACAGCAACAGCACCAGAAATGCTGAAGCTGCTCTGTCGGGATGGTGGGAGCCTACAGAAGGAACCAGGCCGTGAGCAGCAAGTCCTGCTCCCACCTGGAGGAGAACAACAACCAAGCCACCCTCAGCAAGGAGAGGTCACTGGCATTCAGTAGTCCAGAAACCCTGGGCAGTCCCCTCCAGAAGGATAGGAGGCAACAGAATTCATTTAAAACATACTTTCTCAATAAATTACAGGATCAAAAGCATTTCACAGATCAAGGGAAAAGAGATGTTTCTAATACTTTATATCACAAAAGTAAAGCAAAAGGATGACAAAGATTAAAAGAATGCATTTTTATATTAATCAGCAAGACATCATGAGCTGAATAAGACCTGGCATCAGTACCAAAAATACGTCATTAAGTTACTAAACCAGTATTTTGCGCTTGGATTTAGGCAAGATCCTGAGAGAACAGGTCATCATCTGGGCTTCGCAAGAAAATGTCAAGGGTTGTACCTCCCTCACAGACAGGATACCATGCCTCTTAATTATTCTTTCAGCCGACCATAGAACAGAAAATGAGGTGTCGGCAGGAAAAAATGTTTTCATTCAACTCCACTTCTACAAAACAGCAAAGTATCAAACTCCAGCTTCTTGCAGATGTTTGCAAAAGCACTACACTGAAATTGTTCTTCTAATAATTCTGAGTGTACCCTGAAATTTTTAGTTTTTGGTAATAACTTCCATAAAACACCAGATTACATATTTCTGGAAAAAATAACTAAGCTTTTAAGAGCAAAAAAACTAAAAGAAAACTTGGTCTTTGAATATGAGTTTAAGATTCCTACTACATTTAATTAGCCTGTCTCAAGACCACCCATATATGATTTTGATTTATTTGAGAACTTACCATCACAGACAAGTAAACTCCTGTTGGCCTCTTAAACTAATCTAAAATTAAATACTTGCTTTTCATAGAACTTAGTAGAAGATCACTTACCACCAGCCATTTACAGAAACTGTTTAGGTTAACAGAGATAAGGCAAACCGTATTTGCCAGTCTTTAAGTGAATTTACTCAGCCCTCTATAAACTGTTTTGTTTATGCGATACATTTAGACAGGACTGACAGCTGGTACAGGGAGCACGACAGCCAATGTGTGGAGTCCCTGCCTCTTCAGCCACACTGCAAACTTGCATCAGCAAATAACAAATAAAAAAAAATTAAAAAGCAGGGGAAAAAGAGAGAAATGGCTACGCTTGTCACTTGAGCTAGCTGGCTCAGGCACAAACTCTACCATAAGCTTCTCACCCTTCCCCAGGGAGGTTTTCTTGCACAACGTCCAGGTGAACCATGGGGGCTGTGCTAAGCCACCCGTCCTTGCGACAGCTCTGCACGCTCAGCAGCCAAACCACTGCTCCTTGCAGATATCCAGCCACTTGACAGCCTTCACTGGCTCTTACATTAGTTGAATTAAAAGCAAAACAGTCTCCCTACAGCTGAAGCAAGTACTTTTTTCGACAAGACTGAACATTTCCACTCATGTCCAGTCCAGCGTGTGGAGGCTTAGGAATACTGCTCCAGTATGAAAAAGTTCTATAGACATCCACAAATATCCCCTTCAGCTTATTTTCAGCTAATTGAGTTTAGATGGAAAGTTGGTTTACGTAAATAAGCAACAATAATTTAAAGGTGACATATATATAAAAGGAATCCCAACTTAGAACTACACAGCCTGTCTTTTTTACTTCTGTATGCAAATATCCCCGTAAGGATGATTCTCCTGACAGCCCACCTCAGCTGGAAACATGTTAAAAGAATGTAACTTCCTCCTCTACTGTAGTGACCAAAATGGAAGTAGCCTCTCTAACATTTGATCCAATTTTCTGTATGTGCTAGAATTAGGTATTTTTCCAAAAGCTTTCTGGCACCAGATCTCAAAGAACACCAACCTTTCAATACATTTTGTTTTCATTGTCTTTGGGATCATGTCACAAATCGACACAGCTCAGTAAAAAGAAAAAAGTGGGAGGGGGAGGGGAAAGGGATGCAAGTGGAAGGAAAAGATAAAGTGGGACAGGGTCTCTTCCCCAGACACCACCACCACTCCCTCTGCAAGCCATCACCTCTAACCCACAGAACGAGCTGTTCTGCAAACAGACAGGATAAATCTTCTTGGTCCTTCTTTTCATTAAATGCACAAGTCATAAGCCTTTATGAATAGCAGTGTCAACTTCTACTTGAAGTGCAAAACCACTTCTTTAATTGTTCCCACCTGATCAAGGTAAAAACATGAACAACTATTTTTTTGTAGCCCTCCCTAATGTTGGAAATTTATGATGCTTTCAATTTTTAACAACACTTTCTCTGAGAAGTTGCAAGCAATTTATTCTCTATATACAGCTCTTCTATTAATTCCACACAGATTTTCTTGGGGGAGAAAAATCACCACAGGAGATTCAGATCTTAAAGAATAATCACTTTGCCTTAGGAAGGTATGTATTAGAGAAAATAAAACCTCTTCTTTCTAAAATTTTTAAGAGGCTTTTCAGAGAGTGTTCGTCTTAATTAAACACTGCTATATAAAAATAAATTACTGCAAACTATACTGGGATCCAAGCAGTTTTCAAGGATCGGGATAATCTGGATTTGGCTGAGTGCCCATGAACATCCTCCAGGCCTGAGCATATACCAGAGCAGCGTACACGCTGTCTTAAGGTACAACAAAGGCTTTGGAGAGTTAAG
This sequence comes from Pomatostomus ruficeps, assembly GCA_013400735.1. Classification (NCBI taxonomy): domain Eukaryota; kingdom Metazoa; phylum Chordata; class Aves; order Passeriformes; family Timaliidae; genus Pomatostomus; species Pomatostomus ruficeps. The sequence continues at coordinate 97,711 of VYZT01035284.1, forward strand.
TGACTGCACATCTGAGTCATTGTCTGAATGAGACATTTTGGCCTTTCACACACTTCCCAGTGCCAGAGAGACTCTGGATTTCAGTGAAGTTATATCAGAGAGAAGAGGAATCAAAAGGTACTGCAAAAGCAACAGATTCTTAAACACTTCTCACTGTAAACTTTTAAATATTATTCTGCAGGCAGCTCCACTGCTTTCCATCCACAACAATTCAAGTAAAGTTAATAAAAGGTAACAAAAATTCCAGTTAAAAAAAGAGATAAAAAGGAGAAGCTATGACTGCTCTAGAGAAGAAGAAGAAGAAGAGATTTGCTACTGAAAATACAACAACTAACTATATTTGGAGTCTAGGCTTCAGAGTAATGATTCATACTCTAATTTAAAGATTAAACCTTGCCTTTGTTCTGGAATCCTAGTTGTGGAGGTTGTGTTTCCCACACCTGAGGGGAGGTGGCAGGGAATATATATGCTCAAAGTTAAAAAAAAGACAAAACTGTACAAGAACACAGATATATGCATGCCAAATCAAATGCTTTCACCACACAGGTAATACCAAGTGCCACTATTCTGACAGCAGTATAAATGTAACAGATTGGGGCACTAGATTCTAAATGAGAAGAATAAAATGCCATTTGCGACTCTATCGTTGAGATTTTGGTAGACTTATTGTAAAGAAAATTAAAGTCCACATTGGATTCTATTCTGCACAAGAAGAAATTAAACATGATTTGTGACAAATCTTCCAGCTGTTTTACAAGGCATAGGGGTGAACAAAACCAAAAGGGAAGTAAAAGGAATACCACTGACCTCACTGCACTTTTCTCCTGGGAGGACTAGTGGGCTTGCTTCCACTATTCTTTAAGAAAACCTTGAGGTAGTTTATGTACATCAGCATACAAAAGGCAACCTTTAGGGGAGGGGACTGTACACCTAAAAAGAAAAAAAAAAGCCAGGAAAATTGGAAATTCTCAAGAAGAGATTAAAAAAACCTGTCACAGCCTGTTAGGGAAGACAGCCTACACAGCCCAGCAGGGCAGGGCACGTCAGTCAGCCAGGCATGAAAGAGAAACCCTCGGTTCTGAAGGAAGACAAAAGCTACATGGCCACATATCCACACATGAGGGCATGATTTTCTAACAACATTTGTTTTCTCTTCACTTCTTGTTCGTACATCATCCTCTTTTCACAAAGAACATGAATTGAATTAAACAACAACAATCAGCATCTGCAATGCGAGGCCTGAACACTTTCCTTTCTCATAGAGACAAAAAAAAAAAAGGCATTTCACTTTTGGTACAAGGCACTTCACTTCTGGTACAAGCTACATGAAACCACCCAAGTTTAAACAGACCATAGACTGCATGAGAAAAGGAAAGGTCAAACGTAAATATGTTTTACAGAGGTGCACAGAGCGCAAGATCTAGGATCCCCCTTCATCCCAGCAGGAAAAAGGAGGACTTTATTCCAGAATTTCAGTCTAGCAATAAAGCAGAAATCCTTATCATCTTGCTGTGGCTATTGCCCTCATGCCAGAGAAGCAAAACCACTTATGACAGCCTCATTTTGGAGCTCCAGGCACAAGCAAAATAGATTCTACAAGATCCCCAGCAAGCAGTAATCCAAGTTTGACTGCCACTGGGTGGGCACTTTCTCTCATGCCTCCTGCAGAGCAACAGATGCCTGGCAATCCAGTTACAGGAGAACACGGTCTATTAGTGCCACCAAATCTTCTCCAGTTTCATGCCCTGGACTCAGTCCAGGTATGCCCAGTTTAGAATATGAGATTCAATTAAATGAGTCTGCAGTCACGCTTTAGAAGGTTTTCTGTGAACTTTGCCCATCAGACAGGAAAAACTACAAGCTGTAATTATTCTGGGATACCTTATTATTTCCCATTGGACTGACTACCAGGATCTGGAACAAGAAGGAGAAGATGGGTCTACAAAGCACTGGCATTTTTAGCCAAGCATGGCACCAACTGGTCACAGCTCCTGCACGCAACAGAAACAAAACGTATCAGACCAACAGGTCTTGCCCTGAAACTCCTCCACGCCTCACGTAAGTTGGGTAGGTTTCTGTAAGTTGGTCCTGGCCATTTGAGGTGTCCTTCCAAACAGAGGCCTTTCCAGCAAATCTGTTTCAGGATTTATTCCCCTGCTGCTCAATTCCATTCGCTGGATCCATGAAAAGCTTGTAGACTTTTGATGGACGACGCCTTAGAACAGAAATTGGCAGCTTCAGTAGGCATTGGAGCATTTGGTTTTGGCCTGTGAAAAGCTTCAAACTTTGCTCTTTTCTCCTGTTTAATTTCACTAGGATACTCTGTAAATGTCTGTATGGCAAACCTCCTATGGCAGATAAAGAAGTTTATATTTTATTCCTTTTTACCAAGTAACACCTCAGGTAAAAAACAAACAAACAAACCCCACCCAAGAACAGGAGACAAATGAGGCCGTAAACTTTAAAGACCAAAATAAATAAGGTAGCTACAGTGTGTGTTTGTGTACATAAGAAGCTTTACTGTAATCATGGTATTGTAAATATTTCAAGTACCCTGATTGCAGAAGTTGACGACATGCATTCCAGTCATCACCACTGTCTTGGTACAGGAGAAAAGCATGACATTGAACAGTCCATATTAACACATGTTTTGTAGCAGTTAGGTCACCAAAGCAAGAAAATATCCTTTTTTTTTTTTATGGAGACTCCAAATTTGCTTATAAAGAGAACGAAGAAAAACAGTCACATACAGATGCAGAAATTTTTCTAAGGTGTTTGTTGAATTGAGGGAGGGGTTTGTTTTACTTAGCTTTTGGCCTTTTTTATTTTATTTTAATAATCAAAAGGCATTCGTTTTGGTTAACTAGGAATTAAGAGTTAGTAACCTGTGACCTGAGACTCTTACAGGATTGAAAACAGGCAAAAAGTCTTCTAAAGCTTCAGAGTCTTGTCAGTACATGGCACAAAACATTAATGTCATTGCCTCTGCAAGGCCTGCCTGGCGACACAACTGCCCACAGCCGTTTCCCTATCTGAATGGGGAGTTTAGCGCTACAGAGGAAATCAGTGGGGTTTCAAGAAGAAAGCGTTTAACACCCACCTTTCCCTTAGAGAGTGGTTCTGGCTCAAACACTCCTCTTCTGCTGCAGTGCCAGTGAACCAGAAACGGGCACACATAGAACAGCAATGCCCTGTTTGTGTATCAGAAACTAACCAGCAGCGTGCCTTGCATTTACCATTCAATAGCAAACACCCAGGCTTTGTCTATTGCCAGTTTTACAGTAAAGTTTAGTAGCACCTGCTGATCTCAGGAAGATGTTTGTAGGATATTACAGTCCTACTGTGTACAAACACATTGCCTATATGGACCTTTTTTGTTCTGGTGCTTTCTTTGAAGAGAAACTAGACCTGGGACAGAGACTTCTACAGTGCTGCAGATACACAAACATGAATAACTAACTACCTATCCTCCCTGGTCCATTTATCATACTCAGCAGCTCTCACTACTGAAGGTTAATACTACTTTCTCCTTTGAATTACTTAAATGTATAGATGCTGAAGCAGAAAACAAAAGGTAATTCAAACTCCTCTTGTGTTTTTCCCTAGCTTCAAGCAACACCCTTTCTGATTGTTGTTGTATACTGAATCAGTAATAAATTCAGCCTGTTGCTTTCCCAGCCTCCTACAACATGGAATATTTCAGAGCTAACCCAGCCTGCTCCTCCCTAGGTCCCTACTACACTGAAACTTTCAGAAGTCTCACCTTACTTAGAATACATCTGATAAAGCTTAGCAAGCACTTATCAAGAAATATGATTTTTACATGTCCAGAAGGTGAAGGAGGGATCAACAAAAAGGACAAAAAACTCCAATACACTGTTTTCAACAACGACTCCAGTGGTTAAACAGTTGCCATGTATTATTCTCATGTTTACAGATTATTATTTATAAATGCTCTTCTAGACTTTTTTAGAAATGCCGTTTTTCTAGAAGACTGAGGCACAGGAGGGGAGAAAACCACTTTGAAAGAAACTGTTTTCACCACAATAATCCATGGTACTGGATTAACATAAAATCAAGCAAAAAATAATTCACTTTGTAGTTACAATACAGTTGTGAAAGGATTTTGCAGCATTCTCTGGCTAGGCAGGTCATCTAATCTCACCAAAGATTCAGCTGCTCTGCACATTAGAAAAAGTATTATTATTATTGCTACCAGTTATCTTTGAATAAAGATAAAATGCACATTTTTTAAGCCAAAAAATGTATCTGCTAAATCTTCAGGAGTCAGTTCAAATCCTGGCCCTGCATCAAGGCACAGAAAGAATCCACTGCCCTCCTCACAGTACTTTATTTTCCAAGAATCATGCTAGAACCATGGTTTGGTTTTGCCAGTTTTGTTATATTAAAGCTTCTTCTTTGCCTGAAGTCTTATGAAACCACGGTAATTTGTTAGTATTTGCTGATAAAATTATTTATTAGAAGCAGCTTGCATCATCTGTTCAGATAAAGTAAGGCACAAACTGAAGTCACTTTTAATCTTGTTCAACTTAACAGAGCATCAGGATTCAGCAGATTCTCAACAACAAATCCCAGCGCCACTGCCGTATCTCCCATCAGAAATAAAGACACATTTTAATAGCTATACATTAACGTTTCCTCCACGGTTGAGTATGTTCTCATTAATAGAATCCATTGAAACAACTTCTTCTGGTGACTTATGACTGTGAGAGGCGCCCACTGTGCTAAAAAAGCCTCCTCCTTGCATGGCAGCAGCCGAGCAGGAGATGATGACATAACCACTTCAAGAACGATGTCCTGCAGCACAACTACACAGATATCCCTGGAACAGCCACTCATGCTTCAGGTAGGAGAACACGTGCTATCAACAGCACCTGCAGCTTGTTGGGCTTTCCCATCTGCTCTTCATTTCCATGTATTCAAAGCACCTCTTCAGCTCCTTTGTTGAATTCAATTGCCAGGATCATCCTTTCAGGTCATGATACCTATGTTAAACCTCTCTTTTTTTCTGTAGTATATTTGAGGTAAATTTTTAAAAGTCTACTTGCCTTTTGGCAACCAGTAACTTCTCCAGAACTACATTTTTCTAATTACAGATAATTAAGTCAAAGATTATTAAATTAGTAATTAAGCCAAGGATATTAGCAAGCCCCCTACCCAGTTATTGTTCAGTGTGTTTCAAAGACAGTAAATGCATTTAAAATTCTTTCATAGGTATTCATGTTGCCCTAGATTTTAATTTATATTACGATTTCTACTATTCCAAGGCAATTTATGCTTTAAATTACAGTATCTGGCTACCTTTTTCCTCAAATGTATCTAGTCAACTGAGTAACCCTGGAAGCTGCACTTTCAGAACAAAAAAATTACCTCCATTATCCAGATTAATTATCCATGAAGGTGATGCCACCTACAGAACTTGCTCAAAACCTCCAGTATGATTGCTCTACAAACTTTTCTGAAGCAGTCGGGATAATTTTGTCATACTCTTAACTTTTCCAGATGCTTATTTTCATTTTCTGTTACCCACATCAAGAGATTCCCTTATCTCAGGGCTGATTTTACTTTTACACATGCAAGATTCAGGTATTTCCTAGTCAGGTTTAAAGGGCAATGTTCACCCTCATAAAGAAACAAATAAGCATGAGAAAGCCGCAAAGAAAAAATACACCAGAGTGTCAGAGCTGAAAGACAATTGACCTCACTCTCAATCTCAATTGTTATGCCACTCTGGAAAAATCAGATGAACCAAGGACTAGGGGAAGATAACTACTTCCTTCCAGTAATCAGAAAATGGACTTTTCTGATGGTCATATTAGAAGCACTGGCAGTAACTATGAAAGATTTACATAAAAGCTTTCTTTCCCTTTTTCTTACAGTTGCCCAAAGTGAAGTACAGTGGTCATATTATCTGTCCTACTGTCAAGCTACACCCAACCACAGAGCTGCACATGCTCAGGAGATTCTGAAACTTCTGTGCAAATATTTTGCCAGCAACACTACTAGCTACATATGGATGCATCAACTCAAATACATATATATACACACACACACATATATATATCTATCTATATCATTCCAATGCAACATATCTTGCTGCTGTGCCAAGATAATTATTTACATGGTGGACCCTTAATTGCACAAAGCATTCTTCCTGTAGAATACCTTACTAGCAAACACAACTTTTCATTTTCAAAGGGAGATTTCTGTATTTCACATTTAGTAAAAATGTCTCTGAATTGATCAAGTGTTTTCATTATCCATTTAAGAGAGCTGAACAAAAAGGGATCACAGAAGGGTTAAGGTTGAAAGGGCACCTCTGTTGGTCAGCTGGTCCAACCAAGGCCTGTGCTCAAGCAGGGCCACCTAGAGCCAGCTGCACAGGGCCTCATCAAGATGGTTTTAGAATGACTCCAAGGATGGAGACTCTACAGCCTCCCTGGGCGACTCGTGCTAGCATTTGAAAAGCAGGAATTCGTTACTGTGAGAGCTGTCAATTAGTGCCTGATACCCCTTGCCCTGTCACTGGGGACTACTGCAAAGAGCCTGGCTGCCCCTTCTCCATTTCCTACAACCAGCCTTTATACACACAGATAAGGCCCCTTGGAGCCTTGTCTTCTCCACACTCAGTGGCCCCAGCTCTCTCTGATTTCCTCACATCAAAGATGCCCCAGACCCAGGGCCATCTCTGTGGACCAGCACTGAACTTGTTCCAGTATGTCCATGTTTTTCCTGTACTGGGGAGACCAGAACTGAATGCAGCACTTCAGGTATGGCCTCACCAGTGCTGAGCAAAGAATTCGCCTCTATCAACCTCCTGGCAACGATTCTCCTTATGCAGCCCAGAAGGCTGTTGGCACATTCTCTAAGCTGACCTATAAAAACCTCTGTCTCCATAAATCAGGGGGGGAGGACAAAGAGTCCAACATACTTTCAGAAGCCATAGCAACTGGTTTATAACCAAAAGGATATCTGCAGAATAACTTTCGATGGGCAATACTTCTAAGATTAGCCAAGGTTATAAAAATACCCTACAGCAAAATATTGTCTGTTACAATAGGATACAAGATGGGAGGTTAATAGTGTACAGAAAATCCACGTGCATTTAAGACTTCCGTTACTGGCAGTGATATCCCTCATCTCCTCTGTGGTAAACAAACAGTATTTACATGGGAGGTAAGTGTCACCTGAGATTCAGAGCTCCAGGGAAGGAACAGTACCTTGTCAAAAGGATAAAAGCATGCTATTCCCTAATGTACAAGTTCTTTGTACATTAACTTTCACATGACACAGAGAGCCTATGAGATATGGAGCAATTGCTAAGAGCCCAGCAAAGTGCCACAAAGATAACTTAAGGGACAAGGCATTCCCCCTATGATGAAAGGCTGAGAGAGCTGAGGCTGGACCAGAGGACCTCCAGAGGTCCCTCCCAGCCTTAATCATTCTGGGCTGCTGTGAAGCTGTCAGAGCTTGTGCTTTTTCACTGAGAGTGATTGAGAAAGGTACTTTGACACATCATTCATAAAAATTAAGGATACACTATTTCTCCAGTGAAGTGGAAAGCAGAAGATTAAATGATAAAGGAAAAAAAAAAAAAATCAAACCATACCCGATGAGGTAGTCAACAGCCCAGAAGCTAAAACTGATCTCTCAACTGCAAAGAAGGCAGGTTCTTCCCCTTTTGTAGTAAAAGTATGGGATTTTTTTTAGTTCACTTCTTTCGTCCATCTACCAAAAGTAACCTTCTCTCAGGACGCTCAAAACATAGCATATGAAAGTAATTTTTCCCTCCTTGTTACTGATAATGTAAGGACAGATTAAAAGTTGTTAGGGTAAACAGACACTATAAGCCCTTTACCTCAGCAAACTTTTTTTTAAAAAGATGCAGAAAGTTCGTTCTCTGATAATCTAAACCAAATTTAGGGGTATACACACAGAGCATGTGACTAAACTTTCACCAACTGCCTTTGCCAGTTCTCTGCTTGTTGAGAGTCAAGTTCCCGAGAAGCTACCACCCAGCTTCCTGCCCTGCTGCACAGGCAGCTCCAGGATACTCACCTGAGCCAGCAGGGCTCATGAGGCAAAGCAGTCCCAAACCAGCTCTCTGCTATGGATTTCTAAACTACTTTCGTTCTAAACTCCCTTAGTAATGCTTCACTGCACTGAACACACAAACCCTTGCCCACGGTGCTCTTCATTTCTTCTTCCCAAACTCCCCATCTGTAGTCCCAATACACCACGTTATGCCATTAGGCTCCCCTCTAGTAATCACAGACAGCACCACTTGTGACACAGAACAGCGGGTCTCTCAGGGAAGTAATTAATGCTCCCACACCTAGCTCATATGTGCATCTTTAGTACCAGCCAGGGGATTTTAAGAGTTACTCTATTATATCCAAAAAATAAGTTAAACAGATTTTATTTAAGGACCCAAATGGGTCCATTACTGAAGGAAACTCCTTTGTAAAGGAACACAGAAAGAAAATGTATACGTAAGTCTTCTACTTGGGTTTCCAACAACTAAGAACAACCATATGCACATACACAGAAAACATTTTAGGCTACACTTCTGAAGAGAGAGCAACAGAAAGTCAAACTTTCTTGGCAAACCAGCCACCTACAAACAAACAAGCTCCTCCTCACATGGTAAATGAGAGCATCACAAAGTAGAAAGGCACTTAGCTCACTCCTAAAATAAGAGCTAATGCTGTAAATTATCAGATACAACAAAGCAGTTTAAACCACAGAAATCATGCACTGAAAAAGGAAGGCCAAATAAGAAATCCTAGGATGACAACTTGATTCACAGTTTACTCAAGTTAATGAAAGACTCCAACTCCCACAGATTTCAGCGGGTTATGAAACAGGTCCTGTGGAGGGAAATGTTCCAAGTCACAAACAGCAATGCCGTATTTTGATACGTAATTGCCACCACTGCCTATGAAGAAATCCCTGGTGTAAAATAGAGAACAAATACAATAATCTCGCTTTCTCATTTTAAAAATGGCATGAAAGAAACAACAAAAGAAAGTTATTGAAGAGAACTAGATTGTTCCCAGCTGTTGTCATAAAATACTACAGCTGTTCATGTCATTGCAGCTAATGACCAGTTGCACTTTTTCAAAGATTGTAACACAGTATGACCATTGTAATCTACATCAAACTGAAACTTGGCAAGCATCATGGAAAAAAGACTAAAAAATTATTTAAATCCCATTTGATTTTATTCTTTCATTTCTGTTCATGGGTTGGTTTTGAGTTTTTTGGGGGCATAGGATTTTTGTAGAATGGTTCTTTATTCAAATTGTCAATTATGTTAAACCACTTAAAAATTCATGGTAAATAACAGGTATTAAATTACCAAAATTGTCTTTTCCAGTAATAAAAACAGAATTCAACTAATAAATCCTGTTCTTTTTTTTTTTT
>VYZT01035284.1:117295-160869 GCA_013400735.1 Pomatostomus ruficeps
CTGCGCGGGCGCGGACGGCTGTGGAGCGCTGGCCGCTCCGGCCGCTCCCGCCGCCTGCCCCGCGGGGTGCCCGTCCCGAGCTGGCGCGTCCCCGGAGAGGTGACACGCGGGTAGCGGCACGCGCGCAGCCCGGGCTGGCCTGCGCCGACGGGGAATCTTCTTAAATAGCATCCTTCAGCCGGGGGGCTTGCTGATCCATGCCCTCGGATAAAGGAGAAATACATCCATCGCCCCTAGCTGTGCCTCTTGCCCAGCGCACCTGGCACACGCCAGCTTACCAAAGGGGCTGGCGCAGCCTGCAGCGCTCGGCCTCGGTGCTGGGGCACCACCGTCCCCTCAAATGGTCCTGCGAGGACACACGGAATGGTCAAATATGGGTGAGAAGTGTTCACCGCTCCCAGCTGGAAGACAACTCTTACTTCGTGTTTCTTAGGAGATTGGAAAGTAATTTACATCTGTGAAGGTGTCCTCCATCATTCCAGACAACATAAATATTGTTTAGGGCTTGTTTATACACGTTGTTCAGGAGGAGCTATTTCTGACTAATTTCGTGACTAATTTCCAGAATACGGTTGAGCTGTTCCGGTTTAGTTTAATGCCGTGAGTTTTAATTAAAGAGGAAAATAGGGCACACCTATTCTGGAAGAGGAATGTTTACAGAATTGTTGTTGAATAACTTCTGTGTAGATGAGCCAACAACCAACAGACACCTAACCCGGCTTCCCGTTTCCCTCTGGGGTGATGTACAAGTTGCTTGCTTAGCAGACACTATTGCTTTAGAAAGCCACAAAGAATATAAGATGGCAGTTGTGACACGTACTCTCTGCTTTGATTTGCCTGACATTTTTAGGGGACGCTTTGTTGGCCATCCTTGTGGTATTTTCTCTGAACATGGGAAGACATTGTATGTGACTGACATTTAGTAGAACAGCATGAGTTCTCAGCTTGTTCCAACAACTGTGCTGAGCTCCATGTGCTGTGACCATCGTTTAGTCCCAGGAGCACAGACTAGCTGGGTAATAAAGCTGCCATCTGAGATTCCTATTGCAGTGGTAACACGAGAATATGAAACAGAGCTAGGGCTCAAGCAAGAGTGTCTTATATATGCCCAGAAAAATCCTGAGGCCCGTGACAAGCAAGCAGAAATCTCCCCATATGGTAGGCATACTTCATGAAGCACCAAGTGCACAGAAGAATCTGGACAGAAAAAACCCTACATCTTCATCCCCACTGCTGGGAAGCACTGCCCAGCGGCACTTGATGCCTGGACACGGAAGGAGAAGCAGCGTGTGAGGAATGCAGCATGGCCAGTATTGCCTACATGTTGTGGGCCCCAGCTTTGTGAGGTGTGGAGGACCCGTTTGGATCCGTTCTTCTGTGGCTGCAGGCTGTTTGCATGAGTCATCTGCATTTGTCCTGGTAGGCTGGAATAACAGAGACGCTGGGTCTCTCCAGCTTACATTTGCTCCACCATTAATCACAGGACAAGACTTCAGGTCTGATTTTTTAACAAGAAAGTATCATTGCTGCTGCTGCTTATGTAAGGACATCCACTGTCATAACTCCAGCATGATTGTATTAATTCTGAAAGCTGTATAGGAGTTCTTTTTTTTAACAGTTTTCCTTTGCTTCTAGTTTTCAAATATAGTATGCCATCCAGGCCACGTAAAACTCTTTCATTTATCTTGCAGAGCGTCTTGATTATTCATCTGTAGAATGTGTTTATTCTTCCTTTCCAAGGTAGAATCCCCATTTCAGGTAATTTCTCATTTAGGAGTGTTCAGATGAGCTTTCATAAGACAAAGGTCAGTACCACAGCCAAATACCACGTATCATGCCACTTCTGCAAGGTATGATACAGCCAAGATTCAGGTCACAGGTATAAGACCTCATGACTACTCTGTCATGGTGTGGTGAAATCTTAACCCCCTAACTTGTTTCAGGAGCAAAATTCTTATCCTTGCTGTGAGGGATGGAAAGGAAGAGAGACATCACCAAACACCTCTTTGTTCTCTGATAGTAGTAGCAAACTAGAGATACTCTGTGTTTCAGATTTGTGTTAGTAGTAGAGGTTGTATAAGCATTCCTTACGACTTAAATATGTCCTTTAAATCCATCCACACAGGTGGTCCTTCAGGTTTTCCTCACACTCCTTTGTCACAGAGGGATTTCTTTTTCATGGGATCTGAGTCCTATTCTATTCCTTTTTCTCATTTAACAGTAGGAGGAGAATATGAAGATCACATCTTTGAATGAAAAGAACACAATCAGTGGATTCCGGGAAAATTCTAACACACTTGACCTCTTGCATCACTAATCCCCTAGTAGCATTGTTAGTCATTTCATCCCCTAGTAGATGCCCAGCACGATGCTTTGGAAGCTCTGATCCTGCAAAGAGCAGTCACTCCTGATTACTGATTTGGAAGACAAACACTGTGAGAGCCGGGGGAGAGAGATTTTTTCAAGTCTGGAATAAGTTAGCACCCACCTCTTTGCCTCAGATGAGCAATTCTTTTCCATTGTAGCTGAGACATGACAATTCTTTTAAGCACACAGCAGCTCTGGAAAGTAGCAGCATCCAGCTGAAGTGGAAGGAGGAATAAATGCCCATACAATGAGAAGTCAGTAATTTTAAAACAGGGTTTCATAAAGACACACAGACTGAGGGATTTCAAACTGTGTCATAGATCCCATGAAAAATTATCTATCAAGTTGTCTTGACTCTTCTTCAGTAGCAAGGTGAAGATTATTTTATAGAAATGTAGCCACACTTTTGCCCACCGACTCAACCAAGTAAGATACTGTTTTAAAGTATTGATTGCAAGAGATAGTGTTTAAATTTTAATCATTATTATTAGAGAAAGACGATTCTAGCTACAGGGAGTCTGTCCTTCCTGCATTAGTGTTAGCTTCTGGAAGTTCTGGCTTCACATGTAATAAATGTAAGTTTGACAGTATCTTGGAAGTAAGGGGGAATTAGGGAGGGTCCTTAAGTACTATGATGGCTGGATGGAAAAAATGTGCAACAAGGTTAGTCTGGACATTGGTGCTGCCTTAACTGATTTTCCTGATTTTTCTTTTAAGAGAGATGTGTAATTATTTTGGTTTACTTCCCTTCAATATAAAAATTACTGGGGATTCTCAACATCAGTGTATCTAGGTCTATTGCCTAGGCCATAGCCTCTGTAGCATCATTTTGTCACAGTCACAACGTTGACAACAAGCCCTAAAACTTGCAAAAGAGCTAGATTCATCTACACTTGGCTAAAGTAAATTTGATACCAAGTGTCGTATACTAGCCTTGGAGAGGCAGTATAATTTATCAGTACTCCACATGTCATTTGGTTCCATCATATCCAAGAGGAAATTCACCCAGTGTAGAGAGCCTATACAAAGGACCACATAGTGATTTAGATCACCATCAAGGGGCACTGACTGAGGATTTTTGTGATAAAAGTTTTCCCACTCTTACTCTATCTCAGTACACAAGAGGAGGATAGATAAAGGGCCTGTAGCAAGTAACAGTTCTTTGTATCATTGAAATGCTTTCTGGTTATGTTTGCAAAGAGGTGGAAAGTTCAGATGGCAAAACACAGACACATAATCCATCACTAAATGTATCCTCTCCTTTCCTCACACGTGGTCATCGTGGATCCACTTAAGTGGGCACTTAACCTGTTGATCAGCAGCGTCTCTGGAGCTTTGCGTGTTTTTCCCAGCATACATCTGTTGGGCTTTTGGCTTGGCTAATGATGCAGGTTCTGGATTTGGTCCTGAAGCTTTTAGCAGAATTTATACACACTGTTAATGATACCGTGCCCCGTTTAGAAAGCAAAGGTGAATAGGTAATTCTACAGAGAGTCATGGAACGGATGATACCAACATGAATTGTGTTGCAATAAAATACAAGCAATGGCGTCTGGAAGACAGAAAAGGGAAAGGTTAGCTACAGATTCCAAGATGCTGAATCAACACGGAAAACAGTAACAACTGGTGCCATGAACAGTTATACAGAGCTTGACCAATATTTGAGAAGTCAACAAATAGTAAAAGAGAAGAACACAAGTGAGAGAAAATAACCTTGAGCCCTGGAAATGGTTTACCCCATGCCACAACTGGCCTGCTTACAACAGTTTTCAATATAAAAGAAGCATAACTGTGGTCATCTAAGGCTGCAAATTAATATTTGCATTCAGATTAAGCCGCTGGTGCAAAACTGATCCACAAGTCATGCCTGTAATCCCTCCCAGCATGCAGACTCAAGAAAAATCATGCAAAGGACTTCCCTATCTGTCCCATTCCAATACTGCTGAAAAGCAGCCTAACACAAGTTTCCTCCACTGCAGTTTCAGATTTCCTAAGAGGCATGTACTTTCATCAGACTAGTCCAGTAAGCCCAAAGGTGAAGACCAGATGGGAATTAAGTTTGGATACAAGTAGAGTGAAGCCAGCATAAGAATAAATCTAAACACCAGAGATAGAAAGAGTCATCCAAAACTGCAAAGCACAGTCAGAAAGTCACAGAGCCAGGAGTCTGAAAAGCAAAGAGTCCCTATTGTAAGTCAAGTCAGGACTGGGACAAGGTGAGGTATAGGAGCATAACACAAAGGAAGCAGGAACCAGGAATCAAGACTAAGCAAACAAGAATGAAAGGCAAGAGAGTCAGAAGCAAAACTACAGCCAAATGGCGCCGCAGTCTGCCAAGAGCAACTGGTGGAGTTGCCTGACACATCTGCTCTTAGAGGAAGTTAGCCAAGCTTTAGCTCCTGCACAGCTGGGCCACAGTCCCAGTGGCCCTATTGCATCCAGCTGCAGGGCCAGTAGCCCAGGCAAAGCCCAACAGTGTGGTTAAAACTTGATCTGCAGGAGTAGCTTGTCCCTATAAATTTACTGGTGCAAGCAACAGGTTTAATTCAATTTATGTATCCAGTAGAACACTGCACTGATTTGCCTAAACGTGTTTAAAATTATTGCTTTAATTAAGCACTGCAAGTTTGTGCAGTGAAAATGCCTTACTGTACAAAAAAAACTTTAAAAGCTGTATCTGAAGGCAGGCAAAGGGTGCCAAGGTTCCCAGAAGTGGAAAGACATCCCCTCATCTCCCCCTACTGGTGTGCACGTCCCCGAGCCTCTGCCTATGCCAATACGTTGTGAAACTGAAAGAAAGGACCCTTGGGAGCAGCTTCCAGCATCGAACTGTTCTCAAGATGTTGGAAACAGCTGAAAAACACAGCCCTGCTATCAAGAATTAGTCATTTTCTCCCAGGGAGTTCATCCTGCAGGCTTTGGTTGTTAATTAGACATTGCTTTTAATGGGAGTCTACGGAATACAGATTTTGCAAGGGGCTTTAGGATGTTATCCCAGTGAATATTAAAATCTTCCAGAAAATATAAATTAAGAAAGGAATAGAAGGAAAACTCACTGCATTTTAAATATATTCTTGCAGTAGCAAACATCATGACAGACCAATTCCCGTTGAGAGAAAGGAACAATATTTGAAGGAAATGGGAACAGCAAAATAACTATATATATTATTCATTTTGTATTATAAGCGTCTAGTGTATAGCTGATTAAACTCTGGTATGGTATTGAAAACTACTAGTGACAGAAGCAGCTGAACAGATCCTGAAGTAAGACATGATACTCAGGGTGTTTAATACCCAGGATGCTTTTCTGCCTCCTTTTTCAGGAATAGTGCTGATGACAGAGACGCAAGAACAAAGAGGAATGTGTGTAAGTAGTTTTCCAAGAGTAAGCCTTATTTGTTAGAGATGCCATGATTTATTATTTATTTTTTCTGCCTTTATGGCCTGAAAACAGTATAGATTAAATCCCTGCCACTTTAAAGGTAACGTGCATGGAACGTCCTGGAGTAAATGATTTATTCAAGTGCCGTCAGTGCCAGCTGAGGGCTCAGTGGTAACAGACCATAACTGGTGCTTAGAGTGAGATAATTAATCACAATAAGTTGATACTCAAGGAACAAACATTGCAAACTTTAATTTAGTTGCCAAAACTCTCAGAATATAAAGTGTCTTGTGATGTATTATTTAAAGAAGTATAGTGAGTATGAAAAGGAACAATGGACTAGAAAGTGTTTTTCAAACTGACCTCCTGTGCTATGTCTTTTCTGAGGAACTTTGGAATGGATAAAAAAGGACAGAACAACCTGATCTCTGAATGCATGTTTGTAAAATTCCCAAATATTTAGAAAGCAAAATACTGAAACCTGGATATTACCATACAGTTTAAGGAGCTCTAATTAATATAAAAGCAATATTAAATTAGATGTAAATAACTTATTCAGGTTGGCTTTGTGGTAGCACTACAAAATATAAAAGTCTTCAATTAATTTTCAGACTGACCATATTATACACATTGGAAATCCAGATTCTCACTTACCCCAAGGCTTTAAACTGCTGCACAATGAAAAGCTGTTTTTTAATGGCTATAAGTTACACTTACACTCACTTAATATACATTTTATATTCCCAGGGTGATGTAGAGCAGCCCTAATGTACGGAAAACCAGGTTTCTAACTGGCTACAAATATTCTCAACCGAGGATGCAAATTCAGTGCTGCTGTCTTACTCAACTGCTGCAAAGGGGCTCTGTCACTGTAGCAGTGCCCTGCTAGTCCTAGGAGGCTTTCCTGCAGGGCAGCTTGCAAGATTAGTTATTAATCTCTTTGAAAAAAACCCCAGAAATATTGACAACCAATCTCTCCCCTTCTCCCCCATGCACCTATGTCATTCAAAAACATCAGCCTCGGGCACGCCACAGAACATCCTTTCAATCATATTTTAATCAAATTGCTTTTCATCAGCTCCTCAAATTTTATGTAAGAAGCAAACGAGTCCCTTTAATCTTTCCTCCTCCTCCCTCACTTCTTAAAAGAAAGTTTCAGTGCTCTGTGCTGAGTCAAAGAATGGCATTCAGCACAGCAAGAGATGCATAAATCTTCAGAATTGCTAAAAAAGTGGTACCCAGAGGCTGTTTTGGCTCTAGATGTTGACAATCAAGTGCACAGGACTGGAGAACACAGTTAAAAACACTCAGATAATAAATTTTCCTTTTAAAGTATCCTTAGCAGCAGAGACGTGAGGGTTGCTGATGTGTTAGAAACAATGGAAGTGCCCGGGAATGATCGTGGTGGAATTAAGGCTTCACCCCTTAAAAAGGTGATAGGGTCAATAGCCCTGCTGAAGCACGTCTACACCAGTGCATGTGGCATAGGCAGCCAAGAGGAGGAGCTGGAAACCAAGGTGCAGCAGGAAGGCTACGGCATAAGTTGCCATCATGGCAACAGTGTGGGTTGATTCACACAGCTGGAGTGTTGAAATGTATGTAGGGATAGGCAAGAAGCAGAGGTGGTGGGGTAGCCCTGTCTGTTAGAGAGTGGTGGGATTGTCTAGAGCTTAATGATGGTGGGATTGTTGATCTGTCTGGTGGAGGTAGGAAGGCTCTGCAGAGGGATCTGGACAGGCTGGATCCATGGCTGAGGCCAACAGCACGAGGTTCAACAAGGCCAAGAGCTGGGGTTGTCCAGCATTGGAACAGGCTGCCCAGGGAAGTGGTGGAATCACCATCCCTGGAGGAATTTAGAAGACTTGTAAATAGGGCGCTTAGGGACATGGGTTAGTGATGGGCTTGGTCTGGTTGGACTCGATGACCTTAAAGTCTTTTGCAACCTAAATGATTCTATGATTCTTATTGGTGCAGAACACAACCATTCTATAAATAGATGTACTCTATAGGATGAGACCATTTTATTATCTTGACTTTAATGGTTTGTGAAAATAATTTAAACTTAAAGCAAGGAGCAGACATTAACACTATTCAAAATTATTAGGATGTTTCTTATTGAGTGTAAGCAAACACTTTTCAGTTACTCTTGCTATCTTAGCTTTGCCAATAAACCCAGCACTTGTGTTAGTTCCTTTATATGACACTGCTTTCTGCCTAAGAAGGAAATATTTCTCTAACTCTCCTGGAGTTCACAGCTATCCCAAGAGTAATGACTTCTTGCTGGTTGTCTTCCAAAGGATGTTGTCACCCCTCAGTAGTTCATTTCGGGTGAAAATAACCCTTGTGCCAAGGCCAGGCCAAGATCATATACCAAATAAGTCCCATTAAAATCTTCAGATAAGGCATAAATGACATTTAAGTACTACAGTGCTGGCCTTCTGCTCAGTAGTGAATTAATCTAATATCTGCAAAAATGAGTTTGCTCTTAGTTAAAAAAATTGACAAGTGCTTATCCTGACCTCAGAGTGGGATTGGTGACGCAAAATTGAGTAGCCCAGGACATGCATACTCTGCCAGATTCTCAGGAGTTTTGTACTTAAATATATCGGCTGGGAGACGGCTGATGACAACTATTCCAGTGAAGGGTTTGCATGCTGTTACAATACATCGGTCCCTGGATACTTGAAGGCTGGGAACAGCCCTGGCACTGTGACTCATGCCAAACACTAAAGTCACAGAGAGTGCTAGAACCATGTGCTTGTGTCCTGCTCCCCACAGCTGGGAGAGAGTGTCATGTCATTTCGTCTCTGAATCCACCTATTTTAGTCATGGAGTTTACAGGAAGAGAAAGGGAAGGGAGAGGAGACAGAGGAAAGCGATTGCTGCTGTGCAGATATACAATTAAATGAGGTCTAGCAGATGGCAGACGACCTGACCTCTGTCTCTTCACTAAAATGCTTTTCTTTTGCCTCCTTCCTGTCCAGACTTAGCTTGAGCTGTCACTTTTTATTCTTTCTCCAATTTTTTTTAGTCATTGGGTCAGCTGGGGAAAAAAAGTGTTGTTCACTGGAAAGAAACAAGACAAATGGATGCCTCCAACACTGTATAATTAGAGTGCAAAGCATGGCCACAGATAAAATATAGATGAATGTAAAATATGGGAACCAGACCTTCTGCCTTACTAATGCAATTATTCATATGCATGGCAACACAAATATGCTGTGGAAGGGAATCTGTGTCAGTGATAATGTTTGTTCAGATATTCACTTGCATATTCATGGGCTCAGATGGAAAATATACAGTGGGGAATGATTGGTTCACCTCCTTCCATTTCTGTGTCCTCAAAATTTTCCTCTTTTGTTTTTCCTTCTTTTCTCTCTTTTTAGTTTGGATTTTTTATTCCCCCTCCTCCCTCATTTTGGAAGTGCCTGGAACAGTATTTCAGAGAAGTTTTATAGGAGCATGCTTCCCCTTAAGGATGTAGATTGCACCTTGCAGTAACCATACACTTTCTGCTAGAAGAACCTTTGCATTAAAGCTACTGCTCCTGCCTTCCTTCCCCTCCTCCCTCACTTCTTCTTTTTACCCTCATCTTCTTAGCTCTGTTGTAGCCCGTGGTGGGCAGTGATAGGCAGAGATGATTAAGACATTGCTGTGACATTTTCCAGTGATTCTTTCCCCGGAAGGAACCATTTCACAGATTTCCAGCATATACTCTCAGAGTGTCCAGAAGCACTTTCCAAAGTATTCTGGAGATTCTTCATTTTAAATTCCATTCTTTTAAGTGGTCACCAATTTCTTCCAATCAGAGTGTGTACTTTGAATGTCCTTAGGCTTTCTCTGGCCACTGTCTTTGAACTGTCTACCAAAATAAATTAGGGTAAACTCTGACTATGTCGCACACAAACAGAGATGAGCTTAGTAAATCTGGGTTTTTCCTATTTAAAAAAATTGCTAATACTGCTCTAAATATATAGTCACTGCCAACAGTAACACCCATAGCAGCCAGCTTCCATCTGCATTGAGATTTCCCAGACAAGCTGTATAATATCACTCCAGAAACTACTAAGCCTTGCAAATAATCAAGAGACTGGTGGTGGTGGTGAGACACTGCAGAAACAATGGATGAAGTCAGTCAGGGAGGCCAGTGAAATAAATACTAGCACAAAACTGAGGAAGAAGAAACTGCTGACGTACTAGGGGCAGACACTAGCCTTTTACTCTGAATTTCTTCATATTCTGCATATCATTAATATATAATATTCACATTTTATGAAGAGCATATAGAAAACTTGTGTGAAGTAATGCTAAAAACATTACACTGAATTTCTCCTAAGAGTATGCTGATTTTCCAAATGGAGGAGGAAAAAGGAAGAATACTAACACCCTTCTGTCCACCCTACTTGCCAATTGCAGAGAGTCATTTCCTTTCCTTGTGCAGACAAGCTATATAAGAAATAAACAACAAGAAATTTCACATTTCACATTCAAAGATGCAGAGCTTGGAAGCTGAACTCAGCAAAATTCACACTGGAAACAAGACACACATTTTTAACACTGTGAGTAATTAACCAGTGGGATTGCTTGCCCTGGAATATGCTGGGACACTTGGAGCTTTTAAATCATGTCAGGGTGTCTATAAAAAGATGCTGCCTGCTTCAGTTGCAAGACACTGAAATCAGTGTAGGAATTGGCCCTGCTATGAAGAAGGTTGGACTAGATGGTCCCAAGGGCTTTAGGAGTAAGAAATACACTCAGAAACACATCCAAGTGTAAAACTCAATTTGCAAAAATACTGGTAATGCACACCATTTACAAATTCACTTTTGCTGAGAATGTCAAGCACTCAAATTTAGAGTTAGCTCTCTGTGGGTGCACTACTCATTCTGTAGCACAGAATGTATACAAGAGGAATAAAGTGTGGCTTCAAGTGCAACCAAACCAAAATTCCAATTAAATGTGAACCCTGTGTTTGCACATTTTTGTTTATGTATTAATTTTTTAAAATCACTTCTTTTTAATAGCCTGAAAATGAAGAACTGTATTCCAGTTAAAATAATACAGTGACCAGCCATAGCCAGAGAATGAAAGGGTATCAGCTCAGCAAAGCACTGCTTAACCCTGCATTGACCAACACCAAGCTGTTGAGACTCCCAAGCACCACTGTCTGCATTTCTTCTGAGACACCTATGTGTCTTCATCATTTAATTTGTATAATCCACAGTAAACCTGAGCATAATTACAGTTCCATCAGTCTTAGTCTCCTGCAAAGCAAAATCCTTGTCCCAGAGTGTAAAGAGAAAAATTCCACTCTGCTCTCATCAGCCATTGCCGGAAAGAAACTTCAGCCCCCACTGATGGAGCTTTCCCTTGGAGCACTGGTCACCAAGACCGGGCTGCAGGAACGCAGTGAAGCAGTTTGCACAGCTCATGCCTTGTTGGTTTGCATAAAAGTTTGGCTTTTTTCCAAAGAGCTAGAATCCATGGCAGCTTCTCATTCCAAGGAATCATATATTGAATGCTGAATGCCCTGCCACCTCCAATTAATTCAGAAAATTCTTTATGGCATTTTATGCCAGCAAATTTATCAATCCAGCCTGCTGACTATGCGAGCCTTTTTTCTAAATACTCCGCACTGAGTATCTGTAGGCAAGTAAGGGATGCCATGCATGAAAGCACAGCACTTCTTCATAGAACTTCGGTGACAAAGTCTCTCTCTTGGCTGCTCCATGGCAGTGACACTTAGGACATCTTTCTAGCTATACTAGTACAAGTTATTGGTCATAGTCCATCATGACTTTGCTTAACTTTATCCAGCTACTCATTTGATTGTCATATGAATTTCACCAATCAGACCAGCTAGATGGAATATTTTAGCCAGAACTTTGCCCTAAATTGCACCTTGTTTACTATTTTATCAGGTAAAAGAAAAGGAAGGCAACATTCAAGCCTTTCAAGTCAGTGGTTTTACCTTACTCCTCAATTAGTCCATTTATTTCAGTGAAGCTCCACAATCTTCCACAAGAGCTAAATATGTCTCCCTGTATATTTTTACTGCTCGGAATAGTCCTTGTGCAATTCAGAGCTCCCTGAGCCACCGCTGAAGCAAGGTACCATGGTGGTCTCTGAGACACCAGACCTCTTAGGTAAGATATCAAACTGAGGTCCCCAGAATTGCATTTCCAGATAGGAAGACTAAACCAAACTAGCTGGGCACATCACAGTCCTGGCTGCACAGTGCTCCTTTAGTAGTGAGATAGTTGTTCATCATTTTGCAATACAAACTGTGGTCTAATATTTCTACATTTTTGATTTTGAGAACTGAGAAGCCTGGAGCTCAGTGCTTTTTCAAAATGTAATACATGCCAGATGCATATTTGTCCACCGCATGGTTATGTAAGAGTGGATCAACAAGTCTCTCTCCTTCTCCTTTCCCATGGCACAGCAGACATGATTTAAATCCCGGTATGTGAAGTTTGCTGTGTGCTGATGTCTTTCCACATGAAAGGTTTGAGATGTCATAGGCCACAGGACCACAGATAGGCAGCTGGCTATCAGTGCTGCAGCATTTCCTAGTCTATGGCTAGATATTAAATATCTAGAACAAACAAGAGACCCCAAACTGTCTTTCTGTAAAGCTGAACTCCTTCATACTGAAAACTGCAGAGTAGGATTCTGTCAGAAATGATCCCCCCACCAAAAAAATTCAGCAGGATTTTAGGAAATTTTGACCTATCAACAAACAAAAGTTACAGAAGAAGAGACATACATCCTTTGATTTTTCTCTTTTCTCTCTTGTCCCCCATTTATGTGAGTTTTAAATCTAGATGATCAAAGCAATATGCATTGTAGCAGTACAGGAAAAAGAAAGCCCTTCACTCTCAGTCATTCAGGCCCACACACTTCTGCTGAGGTACCATTTTGATGTCCTGTTCTGGCAGCTGTGTAATTATATCTCAAGTAGCATAATTAGATTCACTGTGCACACACTCACTGAACGAGAGATGAACAACTGCAGTGGCTTTCAAGATAAGATTTTTATACTGATGCTCTTTCTGCTGCTATACGAAAATTCTTGTAGTGGAGTCAGTGAATCACAGTAATATGTAAGTGTTGACAGCTATTTATGTTAGGTCCTTTTGAATTTGTAAACAGAATATGACAGAACTAAAGCAAACACCAAGAGGTTATTTTGCACTCTGCTGAACTACACGAAATGATATAAAGACATTTCAGAAAAGTTTTACAGAGCTGGAGAAAAACGTTGCACTGTTAAGACAGAAATTCAAGATTGTTATGAAGGAAAAACCCTTCACCTGGCTCACAGTGGAAGTTCATCCTTGTAAGATCACGCTGGTTCACGTGAGCTTCCTGTCTGTGTAAAGCAGATGTTTCCCAAGCCACGAGTGCTCAGCACATGGGCAGGAGGGTGCAGGGCTGAGGCACAGCCTCTGCGTGAGCTGCACACGCTGCTGCGGCCAGCGGCAGCTCAGGACCCAGCGCACACACACAAAAACCAAAAGGGTGTGCGAGTTCTGCCATAGCCACAGACAGGATGGAGCCCACAGAGCTTTTCAGCAGCCAGCCACATCCTCCTCCACTGTTTCTTTTTTAGACTTTATGGGAGTCCCCGGGATCCGCATGGAGCAACATTCATTCATTCCTCATACTGCTCTTTCCCTTAACCTCCCACTCTCATCCCACTAAAAATCACCGAAGAGAGAAAAATACATGAGGACCTGAGTATAAGCATGTGAAAAGCCTGCTTGGTGAAGCTACAAACAAAATAGATTTAGAGTTAAAATTCACAAGAAATCTTTGCTCTGTGTCCCAGTTCTAGTTTTCAAAGAGTTGACTGTAAGGTATTCAAGATTTTGGGTGTTTGTTTGTTTGTTTGTTTGTTTCCTCTGCCTTTCCTTGCCACATTTCTATTTCTGAACACATTTCAAGGCAAAGGAACAGAGTACTTTCATGCAATCAAGGCCAATTCCCATTTTGATAGTGCAAAGACTTAAAGTGTGGCTCGAGCTGACCCAAGGCATGCTCAGATCAATCATGTGATGTCATTAAGCAATAGAGATAATGGGCATAAACAGATTAACATAAGAACTAACCAGTCTGGCAGCACAGATGTCTTCACTGCCTCAATTCTCTATGAATTGCACTTTCCACCTCCGAGACCTTTTGCTTACTTGATTCTTAAAGTGAAACAATAATATGGAACCGGTAGAAAGGGGCACTGATCCTGTAAGTTCTAACAGGTGAAAAGTACATTATTTTTGTTGGACACAGTCATTTTATAACTTATTTATACAGTATTCTGATTCACTTAATGCTAGTATAAATCAAGACTAACTCAGCCACTCAGCCAGCATGAAGGAGTTCTCCAAAGTGAGATATTTGGTGTTTTCTGAGCTCAGCGGGGATCACAATATTTTGTGTGAATATCTCCCTGTCACTTCTGCCCTCCCCCCAAGAAAGCACATTTCCTGCTAGCTACAGAAGAATGCTTGAAAGTGTACGCACTCTGGGTTAAAAACTTCTAAATGTATTATTGCTTAAAGCATTATAATTTTCATGCCAATTTCATGATTTCGAGCACTCGGCATTGGCAACAGTAAGCAAGTCAGAATAAATGAGGTGTAAATGCTAAGTAAGGCCAAAGAAATATACACTGCATGAACAGCATCATATACGAATCTCTTGTCCACAATTCTGTTGGCTGACCTCTAGATAATATCTGGAATGCCACTTACTGAACGTTGCTTCAGTAACCCTGTCCTGCTGCCAAAATCAATACTCCTGGTTTTGGTAACATGGTCTGTTATGATACATGTTATTTAGAGGTGAACTGATCATGAAAACTGGAATTATTGAGAGAACAGACAATATTTTCAGGAAAAAATTATAAGACATGGAAAATTTTACTTATTTGGGCAGCTGAGCACAGCAGATGGCAAGATCTTCAGGGAAATAAACACAAAGTTTGGGAAAGCAAGAATGTGTTCTAGCGGTTGCCAGTGATCTCATGCAGCAGGAAAATCAGTCAAAAATTAAATAGACACTCAGTAGCACCAGTGTTTTGTCAACATTTAGTAAAGAACGGGGACTTGGCAGCCGGAAAGGATAGGACAGAGGAGGCTGACTGGCTTCGAGGGCCAGTGTTTGCAAAAATAATTGTCAGGATCAGATGGTATTATAAATTTAGCAGTCAGGAGGTTTCAATGGAGATTCACCACTTGTAAATCAAAGAGTGTGCAGCTATAAAACTAAACTAATCATAGAACCATTAAGGTTGGAAAATACATCCAAAAACATGGAGTCCAACCTTTGACCGAGCACCATCATCCCAACTAAACCATAGCCCTAGGTGCCGTGTCCAATTGTCTCTTCAACGCTTCCGGGAACGGTGACTTCACTACCTCCTCCGGCAACCTTTTCCAATGTTTAACCACCCTTTCAGTGAAAAAAATATTCCCGATGTCCAAACAGAACCTCCCCTGATGCAGCTTGAGGCTATGTCCACTTGTCCTGTCACTGGCTGCCTGGGAGAAGATGTTGATCCCCGCCTGGCTACAGCCTCCTTTCAGGGAGCTGCAGAGAGAAAATGTGAACCTGCTACAGTCCATTCCCAGGAGAGTGACTGTCAGGTGATGGAACAAACCATGAGCAAGAGCTGGATACATTACATGATAAAGCAAATAATACTGCCCCAAGGACACATTTTTATCAATTAATATGGTTCATAAATATTCTTCTTGATCGATATGGTCTCTAAACATATGATTAAGTTTAGAAACACAACTACTGAATGTTCATAAAGCCATGTTATTCCATAGAAGGCCCATAGCCATCTCTTTCAGGTAAAGCCTGCACAATATCTCACCTATGATTTATCCTTTCTCCATTCATTGCTACTCAAACTTCACATCTACAGGATAAATAAGGAAGGCAAAATTTGGCCTATAATTATGTCAGACTGAATTAACAAGGGATTTAATTTTAAAACAAGCAATTTTAGATAGCCAGCATTATCACTGTTCCACTTGTGTTTCACATTTAAATCTTTACTCAAGGTCTCTTTGTACATGGGATTCTTTCTTAGTCTTCATTTTTAATTACTACCAGCTATCCAGGTGCCAAAACTTGAAAAAAAGAATAGCTATGGATGCAAGGAAAAGTGATGATGGAGAGAATTTATCCATGCTTTCTGTATATAGATGCTCTAAGTGTCATCACTGTGGAAGTGAGTTGATCATTATTTACAACCATACAATTTTTGTAACATCTGCCTCATGATCAAGTATCAATTTAAAGAGAAAAGGCTGGCTATACAAAAAAATTGGACAAAACCTTTCTCATGTGTCTCATGTACCTGTGTGTGATACTTACGCCTGCGTGTATGTGCCTGTTGCAGCTGAGATGAGTGAAGTGCTCTTCATGGTAAAATTAACTCAGTTACTTTTTTTTAAAATTAGAATTTACACATTCCATAGTAATTCTGCACTAATGGGGTGGGTGAATTCCTTGCCTGCTGACATCAGAGGTTTTCCCTGAAAGGGGACAGGATTTCATGCAGCATTTGAAAAGAGCTGAATCAAGCAAAATGATTCACGATATACATGTATTCATGTGTACATCTTAGGCTTAGATCCCATGACCAAACAATAGTAATTCATAAGCTTTAGCAGGAATTGTGGACAAGTTGTAGTAGTTTTGTCATTTATATCAGCTTTTAGTCTGGTTTTAGGTATCCCAGAAGTGTAACATTGCAGAAAACAATCCCCTTAATTTTTGACCATATTTTTATTAATTTGATGTTCCGGCAGTTTAGAAAATTTCACTGGAGTCTTAGACTCTCAAGTACTTCAAAAAATTAAGGCATGCCATCTACTTCAAAGGCCATTTGAGTAATCAAGACACACTGTTGTTCATCTAATCCAGAATTTTGCTATGAATACAGGCAAAAATAATGTACAATGGTCAATCTCTGAGGTATGTCTCCAGAAAAAAATTACTCCCAAAATTTAATAATTTGAAATTTATTGGTTCTCTGAAACTTGAGAGTTGATTATGTACTTCCCATGCTTTTAATATTATAACGCTGAATAAATTTTTTTGAAGTATTTTAAAATTTGTACCAAGATAAAGAGACTGACCCTGACTATAGCTTTCTTTACTGAAAGCAATCATCTAAATATTTGCACGGAAAGAGCAATCTTTCCATCAGTTCTGCATTTACAGTTGTTCAGTTACAATGAGTCCTGCTTGCCCCTTGCCCAAATGTCTTATCGGAATGCAATTATAATTTCTTTGTGGTTTTTTAAATTTTACAATAAAAGAACATTCTAACCCTCTCCCCAAATTATGTATAGTCTACAGAATGTTTTCCAAAATAAGCTTCTGTACCCAGTTCTTACTCAGCAAACTCAAATCTCCTTCAGAAATTATTTGTAATAATCCAATCAACCCCCTACCTTGGCTCACTAATGTCTATCACCAGACACATAAAAACCCCCAAACCTGTGGAAAGGTTTATTCCTCAGCCAACGTGTCTACAGACTTAATAGACCTGTGGAATTAAATGGATGTTAATGTCTTTCCTATTAGGATCTCTAACAACCTGAGCAGATTCCAAGGCAATAAAAAATTCTCCCTCCCACTGATTCATGGGAGGGACTTTGAGACACTCCCCATCTCTTCAGTGCATTCAAAACCCTGCAGCATAAGACCTATGAGTCACTGAGCAGGGATCTCATCTGTATGTTCATCTCAGTGGCAATAAATAACTTTCATTCTTCATAAACAGATTACTACATACCTATAAACATATGCGCATGCACAATTCTGGCATATAAAATAGGAGATAAATAGATAACCTGTGCTGTCAAACATTTGGGAAGTAAGTCTGAAGTGTTTCAGGTTACTGGTATTTCTGTTTTCGTAGCTTGGTGGAAATTTTCCTTGCCTTTAGCAACAATTTTATAATCTTTAATCACGCCACAATTGTCTTGAAGATACACACCTTATTTACAAGGAAATCACTTTTACAATTCAATGTGTTTCTGGTCGAATATCATGATTCAATTAGGACAGACAGAATATACACAGTGTGGAGAGATTACCTCATCTCAACAATTAAAATCATCATTACTTAACATTTGAACTCCTAGGAACTCAGGTCTGTTCTTCTCTGGTTTGCAATCCAATGACATTCGAAGTAAACACGTACATGAGTAAGTTTATAACCACCCCTTCCTCCCCCTTTAAACTTTTGATTAAATGTTCATGTAATGTTTTTGATTAAAGACACATCAAAATATATTATTTTAACAAAGCAGTTCTACATAATTTCCTGTCCCAAATCTACATAAAGGCCCATATTCATGGGTCTACTGAGAGGGAGGTTTGTAGCAGAAGGTCTGCAGTGTACGTTGCCCCCTGAGGGAACATGCGGTACACATTGATGGCAGTGTAAGCCAACCATGGCAGGAAGCAAATATACCTTTTCAACGTGAATATCAAAATTACTTTTCATTTTCAGCCAAGAATGCCAAACACACGTTCTGAAAATAAATCCATTTACAATTCAGGCAGTTTTGCTTTCATATTCTCTATCACAAAAATTACTGCATTTGTTTGCACTTAGATTTCATCTTAAGTTTATTTGTGGGTGTATGAAAAAGGTGGGTTTGTTCACATCTGCAACCCATTTGAATTTGTAATGAAAGGCAGCTTGAATTTTTTAAACAGATCACAGAATCATTAAGGTTGGAGAAGACCTTCAAGATTATCAAATCCAACCATCGACTGAATACCGCTATGACCAGTAAACCATGTTGCAGAGTGCCGTATCTACTCATTTTTTGAACACTTCCAGGGATGGTGAATCCATAACTTCCCTGGGGAGCCTGTTCCAATGCTTACCACTCTTTCAGTGATCCAGGAGTTCTGTCTGGCTAAAGAGGTTGAAACCAAAACTCCTAGCAGGTGGTACTCCTGGCAACCATGAGAGGATGCTTATGAAGAATTCAACTTTTTATTTGTAAATC
This sequence comes from Pomatostomus ruficeps, assembly GCA_013400735.1. NCBI lineage: Eukaryota > Metazoa > Chordata > Aves > Passeriformes > Timaliidae > Pomatostomus > Pomatostomus ruficeps. The sequence goes on from VYZT01035284.1 coordinate 136,097, forward strand.
TCTGTAAGTTACTAATTTTTCCCTGTGCCATATCTGAAACAAAAATTCACAGCTGTGTTTCCCAATTCAAAGCTATTGTATAAAAATCCAAAAGGACCTTCTGAGACATCACTATTACAAAAAAAATTAAAGAAATTGCTAATTATTTCAGTGAATATGTTGACATGCCTGGCAGGCTGTTTCACAAGGTAGGGATGCAAACACCATGACTGTTCTTCAAAGGTCCTTTCTTCATAGAAAATATTATCATTAGAACACAAAGATGTAACACAACCCCAAATCTACTCAGCTGGTATTAGCCTCCTCTCTTGCCTTCACGTAGAATACAGGCAAACCTTGGCTTGCTTTGCTTCATGGCTTAGCTCAGACAGATTGCCACAAATCTCTCTGGACTCTTCCTTCACTCTTTCAGCTATTTGGTTTAGGCAGAAACTGGATCAAATCCAAATACCATAAGTGCAAACACGTCATGGACAACTGATTTTATATTTTGACCAGTAAAGAACAATTTTTAGTGGCAAGACCAAAGCTAAACTGTTGGACCAATATAACAGGAATTCTTTTGAGGTGTCTATTTATAAATACATCTGTATCATAGCAAAGCAGTTATGCAATTTCTATTTCTCTAATATACTTTCACATGCTGGTGACTATTTAATGAAAATAGAATGATAAGAAGAATTATCGCCCACTGATTGCTTCTAGTTTAAGCCTGGGGAGGAGGGTGTATGAGCCTTCACTTTCACATTCACATTCTGTTCCTTCAGTTAAACACACAAGGCTTGGTCTGTAGATCTGTATCATGTTAAATATATATATATATAGCTCGTGAGGTGGCCATAGTGCTGGGATGTGCAAATCCAGCTTTGAAGTCTACACCTCTTCCTGTTTATAAATAGAGTCCTGAATGTTAAATACTGCACTGAAGCAGATGGTACCTTACAAAAGAAGCCATTAAATAGCTTTAATTTTGCTGTATCCGTTATTGTACATGCAGGTAGAAAATGCTTGCACATTTATGTGGATGAATGTGCAAATTATGTCTCATCCTCACACTTTCAACAAGTCCCTAGTGTTGCAAAATCTGTGTTTCCCTTAGCTCCTCACCCTATTAGGAGCAGCATATGCCCTTTAAGCCTCACACAGAGACAGCCAGGGGCACATCTGCAGGGCTTCCTGTGGCAGGGGACAGGCCCAGGAGAAAGCTGTGCTGCCTACCCCAGCTGGGCACAGGCTCTGCAGCCCCACAGTCCTGATGTGGTCCTGAGCTGCCCTACAACATCTGCATGGCCCAAGATCAGGACTTTACAGTTAAGATTTAAACAAACCAGCAAAAGCTACCGGGAGATAATCAACAGGGGTCTGAAGAGATCCTTATGCATCAGCTGCAAACAGACTCAGTAGAAACATTACAAGACTGATAAAATAACTGTGTTTAAAGGGGCATGGCAAAGTTAATTCTGGAGTCCAGAGGCTCCTTAGTAGCAGGAGACTGGAAAGCCAAAGGGGCAGAGAAGTGGAGAGACTTCTGGAGCCACACCCAACAAAACTGCAAAAGTGACTGCAAAATTCTCTGGAGCCAAACTGACAGACACAAGCTCTGGCAATCAAACCACAGAGGGATGTTAATGGTGCTTGGTCCCCAGTGGCTATTGTAAACGAAGATGACACTGCCAAGCACATTGTCCAATTAAACAAGGCAGAGTGCAAGAGACAGGTATTTCTAGACCAGTCAGACTGGATCCCGAGAAGCCACAGTGCTGATTTACTTGTGAAGAGAGCTGGGTAAAATCATGTACTGTAATAAGAGTTTAACACCATATACTGGAACAATCTTGGGAAGCTAAATTCCCTTTCTTTTCCTGGGAGATTCCACAGTATGATTGTTTCTTTCTCACTCAAAGTCTGTTTGATATATTCCACTTTCTCTCTTAGGAAATAACATTTTATTTATGCTGTTCCTTTCCCATATATTCAAGAATTTCTGGTTTTATGCACTCAGTTAAGCTGACAGTGGTTTCTGGCACCTTCTGTGCTGCAGGTACAGTTTGTTCAGTACTCTCTGTGTTTCCTCAGACATCACTGAGCAACACAGTAACGTTGTGATGCCTGTGTGTGTGTCACAAGCCTGACTGAGAATCCAAGCCTCCCCCTAAAAGCACAAATCTAATCCTCAATTTTATAAGGCTTTTTTAACAAAAGAATGTATTTTGTTTGGAGTAAACCATGCAAAACTCTCTTATTTTGCAGCCTTCAAACTACTTCTAGTTGCCAAATACATGCTTGTCTCCATTAGCCTCCCCATAGTTTCAGTAACATAATTATATCCCCATCTCTCACAGCAGAGCTCATTTATGAAAGCCTTGCATAAAAAATGTCAACTACATTATCAGAAAATAAAAAAAAATCCCATGATAATTGAGGTGACTGGCACTGATAACAAATATAAAAGCACAGTAAAGGTGAGTGATTCCCAAACAAACCATAGTTTTTTAGTGGGACTACCTGGGTAAGCATTACAATTAATGAAAAAAATCAGAGGAAACTGAGACTAGGACACAAATAATTGTTTAACCAAAACAGAGGTAATTAATTATTTTAAAATAACTATTTGACCTGGAAAACACTATGCAGAGAGTAATTGCTACAGAAGCTCTGTAAATTGGGAGATATTTTGGAGTTACAGTAGGTGTGGGATGTGTAAAGATAGAAATGCTTCTACTTTATATGGAGGATGAGCAATGCACTAAAATTGCACAGGGATGCGCTGATAAAGTTCTTAAAATCAAAGATCTTTGTTCCACCATTATCAAAAGCATTCAGCAGAGAACATAGCTCTGGAAAGCTGCATTTCAAGCATCAGAGAACAGCATTTGCTTTGAGATGCTTCATTTTCAGTGAGACACTGAAAACATTACATATACAGAGTTACTCCTAATTGTGTCGGGATTATAACAGTAGATGACTTTATGCACTTTAATTTGCCATAACAATCATTAACTAGATTTGTAGCAGTTGGTGTTTTCCATGAAATGAAGATGGTCAGGTCAGTAATGAAGGGTTTGCCATGTGTTTGCAGCTGGGATTTTATTTGCTTTATCAGAACATTCATCCTCACACCATATGTGTTTTCCCTTACTCCGGTGACTCTGGCCTCTCTGCCAGCTGAGCATTGCTTCAAATGGACTGAAGTTGGAAAAAGACTTCTACTCTTCTTTTGTTTGAATTTTTAAAAATACAAGCTTCTAACCTCAAAATTTTCCTGAATTAAGTGAAAATATTACTGATCATTTGGTTTAATGTTGCAAGTAGTTTTGCCACATTTGAGCAATGAGGTGACAGCAGGACATTCTCTGCAGGGTGCAGGAGGGATTATGTTGATTACAGTCCGAGGAAGAACCAAATCAATCCCTCTGTCACTTTTGGTACTACTCACTTAGCACTGTTCTAGTTCCCAGAAGAAGTCATACAGACAAGTAATAACGTAGAACTCAGTCCAGCAGGGAAACAGTCCCTCATAGGGAATCTGTGCACTGATAACAATGATTTATCATGATATAAATCTGGGGATTTATAAATCTAAAATGTAATTGCCAGTCTGGAGAAAATCACCAAACAAATGACATGCCATTCCACATCAGAGCAGCACAGGGAACACTGGAGGTTTACTCACACAGCTGCAGTATCACAGTACCTTGTTACATAGACGGGCTGAGAGATTCTCTGAAATTCTGGTGGACACAAAGCCTTGTCAATGTTGTGCAACACGACCTTCAACTTTGAACAGTCTTAGAGGAGTTTGCTTACCACTGTGTTTGCAATCAAACCAAATAAAGGATAGTGCTGGGCTTAATCCCTTGCCTCTGGCTTTAATTAATCTATAGTGTATAGTTACCAATCACAGCATTGATTTTCTCCCATGGCTTTCTAATATAATGTATCTTCAGACTCTCAGGCACATTATCAAGTAGAATTCCACTCTGGTCTGTTCATTTACACGTTGTTGAAATCAGGAAATATAAGCCCAAGCTTGAAGAAATACAATGGTGTCAGAAATGCAGTAAAAACTTTGTATCCAAAAAACCCCTCATAACAGCAAATGAGTTACAGTCACTTGTATCTATTTAATGCTTAATGGCCATCAAAAATTGATGTAACTACATATATTTATCATTTGCTGGGTTCATGTTAAACCTTGAAGCTGGGGGAATGTGTACCTAACAAAGTTACCCAGACCTGCTTTGGGAGTTTTGGGGAAGGTAAGCCATGCGTTAGAATGTACAATACTTCCATATTTAAGCATGCATACTTACTAAAAATCGACCTTCCAGGAAGTAATTACTTAAATATCTTCTGTCCACCCTGCACCCAGTATTTAGCTTGTACCATACATTTTCATGGTCGGTTAACATTTAATTTTCTGTACCTAAGTTAAGGAGCAGGAAGCAGAAGGCCTAAAAATGAAAAAAAAATTTCCCTTCAGTTTTTCTACCATTGCTCTACCTGAAGCTCAATACCTACTACTACCTACTGCCAAGTCATTAAATACCTACTGCAGTTGATTTTTAAAGAGTTCTCTAAGCAGCAAATTAACTTGACCTTAGAAGTGGGGAAAAATATGCCATCCACTCTAGCAACACTGTTGTAGCACTAGGAAATGTATCCATTCCTAGTGGTTCACCATCACAGGAAGGAATTCTGAAGTCCTTTCTGGATTAGAAGTGATGACAAAACTATTCCAGTTTATAGCACAACTTTAATTATCATGGTATCCACAGAAAATTTGGTATTTAAGTTTTAGGGGAGCATTTTTAATCGGAGTCAGGGTTTCCTGATACTAAACACAGGTCTCAGTTTATGGGAAGATTGCAAGTATCCAACTGTTGCTTAAGGAAAGAGTGACTTTGACAGGACAGTCCCTCCAGCTCATTACAAATGCCAGTGCATAGGCAAAATGAGAATCCAGGTGCTGGCATAAATGAGAGTCCCATCAGATGGTAAAAGCCAAGAAAATGCCATGAAAAATTAACACTTTTTAATTGTTATGAACAGCTTACATTATGGAAAACCACAAAGATCGGGTAAAAGGGACACAAAGGCCACTCCACTATTCACGCTTTGCCAGTGATAATTAGCACTTATCTAAGGAAGAAACGCAAGATGAACAGCAATTTTTAAAACTATTTAACCACCTTCCTAACCGTATTCCTAAAAACCTTCCCAAGCTGAAAACTACACCTGAAAAAAACTTTTAATAGCCACTGACTGACCTGTCTCCCACAGAAATTCAAGTCCTTACTTTGGCATTCTTAGTTCTTTGTCTTCATAAGGTCATGGATTAACAAGCTGCATGAATTAACACTGTGTTGCCTGCACAACTCCCTCCTTTATGCTTATTTTGAAGTCACACCATAGCGTGAGTGTAGAAGAAGCCTTATACTGTAAGAAATCGTGAGTAATCACTGCCTACATGCTTTCTCTGAACCATCTATCACTTTACAGGCCTGTGTCATACCTCCCTTAGTCACCTCTTTTTCATAATGAAGACAACTGTGCCACAACTCTTAATGAGGTCGATTTCCCCCTTTTTCCCTTATCACGTCAATATATTTCTAAATGAAAGAAAATTTCTAACAGAATAATGTTTGTAAATGCAATCCAGGCTCCTGCCCTACCCTGCTCCTTGCAAAATAAGGTGATGCTTCTATGCTATCTTTCAGATAAATCATAACTTGCATAACACTCCCTAAATAACCTCATTAGTCCTTTAGATATGGGAACTGTAGCAGTATGTGTCTGTCTTTTCATCAAGGCCTAGAAAAGTCAAAGACTGTGTGTGGTTCATGTGTGAGCCAGGTGAGCGCAATCTCATTTTACAGCAGGGCACAGAAGAATCTGTGGTCAAGGAGTTTTTTCATGCAAAGCATCTGAGTGCACTGGTCTGTCTCATGGTCTGCAGGCATCAAAGCGCAGTCAGTCACATTGCATTTGGGAGAAGGGTGACTGCTAAATTTTAACACTAAATTTATACAACGAAAGCAACAGTAGTTTATGTTTCTATATATATTTCACGAGAGATTGTAAAACACTGCTACAAAGAGCTCCACACCCCAGAGTTGCCTAACTCCTACTACAGTTAGTAAGATCTATGCAGCAAAACCACCATCACAGCAAGGAAAGTTGTATGTGAACACTTCTTTAATCTTTGTCTTTAGGCCATTATAATCTCGCAGTAATAAGAGATAATAATTGTCATCTTTTCTTAATGGCTTTTTGGAACTTCACTCAGTCCCTGATTCTTAGCATCTCTGCATCCCTGTCCTTTCTAATTTGATGCTGCTTTGTCCCAAAAATGTCAGCCTTTGTATAAACAGACTAAAACCTCCCTCTCTCCTGTTTGGAACCAGAGTCTTCCCCAGCCTCCAAAGAATGTGTGTTCAGACTCACACCCCCTTCCCAGCCCTCTGCACCCTGCCTGCAGAGCAAACTTATGTGCAGTTGGCAGGCAGGAGCCAAAAGGAGCTTGGAGACAGAGGCAGAACTGCAGGGTGTGGCATGGAGCTACCCTGCTCCAACACAGCCAACTACAGGCCGTGCTAGCACAACTGAAAATATGGGGTCAAATCTTAAGAGATGCTGAGGTGGATTTTTGCCATCACCCCCTCCAAATTGTGAATAATTATTCTCCTTTTTTTCTTGGAAGATGCACAAGTAATAGAAACAAGCGTTGAATAGCAGCGTAATGTAAGGTATCTTCTTGTTTGGTTGTTTTTTCGCTTGTCTTATAAACAATGATAAATCCTTTGGGACAATTTCGTGCAGCACTATAAACTCAGATTCCATGGTCGGCTGAGAAAAAATTATGTGAAAAATGACATGATTCTATGCTTTGTTAACAAGTAATTTCATAAAAAGCAAACTTATGATTTATTTGCATATTCTTTGGAATTTAAGTTTAATCCATTGCATAAACCTAAGAGCACTGCTAATGGCGTTTTCATGCCTCACCAGTATTCCAGAGTACACTGGAATTCCTGTTCTGCTTCCTAAAACCATTCTAAGCTCTTGATGTGAAAATTTTGTTGAAAAAAAAAAATTAGTAATCCAAATGTTGACCTGACAAGAGTGGAACTTTGGTTCTGCAGATCAGACTTATGGTGGTACATTTTCAACAAGGCATTATCAAAATATGAGTAGTGGGAGTGTTTTTCCTGGGTTTCTAATGTTTTATGTGTAGATGCTTGGTTATGGACAGGAAGAGCTCAGCAAAGAGCCCCAGGGAACAGAGACCCACTGTATTTTTTCTCAATAAGTTTAGCACCTAAATACTTAGGAGAATCTGAGTCTGTTCCACAGAAAAGACACACAAGTGAGTAGTTGAGAGCGATGAGAAGAAAAACACTGGAAATTTTATTTCAAGTTTTAAACGAATTGCTTTGTTTTGTCAATGTTTTCTGCTCAATCAATGCATTGTGTCAACAGGCTGGGCATCAGAATGGACTTGAGTATAGTATTGATCGATATTTTTCTGGTGGTTTACACTGTTGCAATCCAGATGGGTAACTAGGGGAGTAATTTTTCAGTCAAATCGGTGTTGAATGTGGTTCTGTGCCAGAACAAATCAAGCTAAACTTTTAAATATCCAGTTGGTTAATTATGAGGAAAAAATAATTGTGCCAGGGAAATCAAAATTGAAGCCTTTTGATCTTGTGCACACCATTTTAAGCTTTGAAATAGGAAGGGTTTGCCTGTGCATGGGAACTCACTGCCTCTTGTATGGATGGGGCAAGTATATTTCATTGGGTTGTTGAATCTTAGTAGCTTGTGAAGTACCTTACAGTTCTTTGGGATCCTTGAGACTGTAGTGAAGATCTGGCAGCTTAATCAGCTGTCATGTTACAGGCCTCTGCTAAGTCTGTCATGAATGCGGGCCCATAAAAAAACTGGATCACACTATGTACGATTTCTTATATACCTTTAATTTGCATTTATGCCTGATTTTAAATTGCATTCCCATGTATTTTCATTGAAATCAAAATGTTTCTCTGTATTTCATACGATAGACCTGAATTCTGTAAGTAGATTTTTCTTCCGTGCGTGTAAGAGGTACATTAGGCCAATTTTGTACTGAAAATGTGTGTTTCCTCTGAATGTTACTGAAAGATGAAATCATGCATGGTTTGAACAGTGAAGCAGAAAAACTGTGTGACTATTCTAGGGAAATTTCAACATAAATAGGCAATACACAATAGCAGTATAAGTGAGGTTATTTATAGATGGATATTGTGCTATGCAGATAGACTGTGATGAGACAGTAATAGAACAAATTTTCAGTTCAACATATTTGATAAAGTTGTTCATGCTCTCTATTTTCAATTGAACACTTTCCGCTCCCTCTTTGGAGCATATATTTACTGTATTTTCTTTTGTATTAGTATGTACTGATGCACATCTTCAGTTGCTTTTTAATGCACAAAAATAAATAGTTTTATTAGACTAGAAAGATTATTTTTTCCTGCACAGACTGCCTTCTGTTTCTAAACCTGGTTTTTTTGTTGGTTTTTGTTTTGGTTTTGGTGTTTGTTTGTTTGTTTTGCTTTGTTTTGGGTTGGGTTTTTTTGTTTTTTCTGGAGAATAGAGATTTCCAAACAGAAATTTATGGGGCGAGAAAGAAACCTTTTCAGGTCTCAGCATTGATATAGCCCTGCATTCCATTTTTTAACATTCACTCATAAAGTTGCTCCTCTGATAACCTTCAGTTTTTCTGATTGCAGTACCTCTAAATATGAACATTGAAAACATGAGTAAAAGGTGCCCAATATACAAAGGCTGGCTTAAAAACGTGACAATTCTTGGACTTCGGAGGGGTTTTTTTAATATTTGTTTTGGACCTAAAACCTTTGAGATTTATATTGTTTTACAACAATAATAAGCAGAAACATTATTTTCATAAATAAAAAATGAGACTTCAAGCTAATTATGCAGCTACAGAGACGCAGAAGGCTTGTAGGTGAAATGCAGGTTTTGGGAAATGCAGGTGTGTGTTATGATGACAGGATCACTCCTGAGAGCTGCTAAGTGGGGGAAGGGGAGACGCAAGGAGGGGCAATGGGGGAAAAGAAAATAAAAAAGGGAAAATACATAATAGGGCATTGAAGACTAATGAATAGAAATGTTTAAGATGCATGTTTTCATATTCTGAGTTGCTGATATATGTCAGTGATGACAGAGTTATCGATGGCACCTCCAGATTTTTGGCAATATTGCCAGTGAGAGTGCTTTCCTAAAGGTTTATCCTATATTGCGAGATATTCTTCTTGTTATTCAAGTGAGCAAGTCCAGCCTTTTTAAAATGTGAGCTGGATAAAGAACCCGCTTGGGGTTTTTTGTGCATCTCTGTGAGAAGCAGCTGTACTTAGCTACTCTTGGGTATTGTAATACCATACAGGCAAGATGGCACTTTAGTTCTAGTAGTGTTAGATGATCCTTGCTAAGAAAAGTTCCATATGACAAAAATGAAAGCATGAACTTTTTTTAACAACACGACACAATCCTTCAAGTTGTAGAAATAGTTCTGTTCTGTGGTTTTGGGTTTTATTTTTTTATTTTTTCCCTTACTGTTTGTTTAGTCCTAGATTATTTTTGTGCTAAGAAACCACAGAAGACTACGTAGAATCTGTTGCATTCATGGTGTCTGGGCTAAAAGCATTCATCTAAAAATATCATAGGATTATGGGTTACAGTAGACAAGTTTCAGAGCTGCTTAAAGTTAAATAAACAGTTTCCATTTGTTTACTAAAATAATATAACAAACCAGACCATATAAACTTCCTTGAACTTATAGCCAATTAAACCCAAACTTTATTTACATATGTAACAGTTTGAGTTATAACTGTAAGAGCATATATTTTGCACAGTGCTGGAATTTGGTCGTATTTAATACCATGTAATTTTTAAAGCTAAACATAGAGTTTTTAGAAGAGGTTGGTTTGAAAGTACTGGAGAATGACGTTCGTCAGGTGGGCACAACACCAGCTGCACAGAAAACATCTGTGGAAGAACCGTAGTCAGACTAAGACTGAAAGTTTGCCATCAAACCTTCTCACTGAGGCTCACAATAAGGCACCTTAGCAGTGCTAATGGGTTTTATGTGTGTAGACTGTTTTCAGTGAAAGTTTTTTTTAAAAAGCCAAAAACAATTCCCCAAAAAACAAAAAACAAAACAAAACAAATGAAAAACAAAAATCCCCAATAAACTTCTCTGTGATTTTAACTGGAGCAAATTCAAAATTAACACATGGAGCATGCTTCTGGAATTTTGTTCCCAGTCTCCTCATCGTTACTCCCACTGTCTGCATTTTTCTTGGACTTCTTTAAAAGGCTGACTGCAGTGTCCTCAATGTTTAACCCGGCATGATTTCCACATGGCAAGAAAGCTGAAGGAGCTCTCCTCCACAGACAGGGAATGAGGTGAACTCCCATGATGGATTGAATCCAATGCACATGAATCACCTCAAGATCCCTGCAGTAGCAGCAACAGCAGCAGTACCTGCTCTGGCTTTTCCCCACACTGACTTTCGCAGAGCCTTCCTCTGCTCTGTGCAGGCAGAAGTCTCCTGACAAAACTTCTCATAAAATTACACTCAGGTTTCCTTCCCAATGTAGAAGTTAAAGGCCTTTCTTTACAGCAAGAGGTCACAAAGATAATGCACTAGTTCAGTAATGCTCATTCAGGCACATTCAGCTCACACATGCAAGAAGAAAAATGTAAGCACACTGTTCTTGCTGTGGGTGTGGAAAGGGAGAATGAGATTCATTGTTAATGAACACCTCTCTTAAAAGACATCTGGCATCAGAATGACAAATCAGACATACAAAAAGAGGGTGGTTACTCCTCATGCTTCCCCTGTCTGCACGTGCCTCTCTCACATCATCATTTCTCTCATTTATTGAAAAATGACAGCTACATTGACTTTTCAAAATATTTCCTCAAAGACCATCTTTGCAAAAGTCAAGAGTAAACTCATTATTTAAATCTCTTGGACGTGGTGAGAATGTTATCATATGAAAACTAGGAAACTAAATGCTTATGGGGTGACCAATGAAAGGATGAAATGAAATTCTAAAATCCCTAAGTCCATGAGAAATACAATCTACTTTGGAGCTTTCAGGTTATTTACAATGATGTTTTCCCAGAACTTTTGCCAATTTCTGTGATAAAGGCTGAAGAATGGTTTTTGCATCTCTTTTCCTTTCCAAAGGGCTTCGTTCTAGCAATTCCCTTGCCAGTTTCACCCATTGCCTCCCTCCCTATTAGAAAAAAGAAATAGAAACTTCTAAATTGCTTAAACAGCCATAACCCTCCATAATTATGATCTATATCTCTTTCTCTTTTTAATTATTTCCCACCTGATCCATTTATTTGAATTAATTTCAACTCCTGAGTATTATCCTCTTAGGAAACTAAACCTGCTCTCTTGGTATTCATTTCAGCCTAATGCTCCAAACTCAGTCACTTTGCTGAAGGAATTAGATGTCCTATTACATTTCCATGGTATTTTGAACTCTTTTTCTTCATCACCTCAGACCAGTTTAAGTGCAGTGGAGTACTGGACTTGCTATTTGCACTCTAGATGCATCAGATTAATTTTGTGGCTACTTCCCAAATAACACAAGGATAACATTTCCCAAATATTACCAAAGCTAGAGTGCCTCTACTGAAAACAATAGAAGCAAAGTTAAACGTAAGATTCTGGAACTTGTTTAAAACCACACACACAAACACGCACTCGTATATCCCTTGCTGACATATGTGTGTATGCGCTACAAAATGAGTAATTTCAGTGTTTTTGATTTATATGCCTTGTCTGATGTCACATGCCTCATAATTTTGCTGTGTTATACTTCACAATTTGTCTTATATTTGTGAAGATGCCACATTGTAGGAGGTGTAAAAAAGTAACTAAGGCAAAAGGGGTCCAAGAAAAAGAGGGTGAATCAACCAACAAACAAAAATAAACCAGGCAACTGAACCAAAAATCTACTTTATTCTATATTTATTTACTTTCCCACTGCCTCCTTTCAAACCACAGGCTGTGCTCCAGCTCTGAGAATGTTTCCAAAAGCTCTGAATTCTCCAAGCATCAGCGCGATTTGAAAGGCACCTGTAGGTAGGCTGCCCCGGGGTAATGGTACAGCTCACCTCCAAGGCTAATGACCAGAACACAGTGGTGCACAGTATGGGTTTGTTATCCTTGGCTCTAGATGTGCCAGCTTCACCTGTTAACAGCTATGGACTTTTCCTTAGCATCACTGGCCTGCAACTTGTGCATACAAGATGCACGTGCAGGAATCGATGCTGGACTCAAACCCTTGAGAGACGGACACTCAGCTGAAAGGGACTGAAAGGCCACCCCACGCAGCCTCAAGATGCACCCAGCAGCACGATCCCTACACAGGAGGCACACGGAATGTTCCCCTCTGGCAGTCCTGGCCAGCTGCCCCCCTGCATGGTGGGATGAACACAGCTCCAGCCTGTGTTCTTCACTGTCCGCTGTCAAGATCGACCTTTCACATTATTGCAATTCATTGCTTGATGTTGAGACCATATCCTTGGGCACCCAATACATATTTGTCGTCAGGCTTTTGAATAGGTAAAGGAAAAGATGAATCATCAGTCCCTAAAGCAGCTGTTTCTTTAAAACATGCCCAAGCTGGGTTCTTCTCTGTTGGTGGCTGGCTTGCATTTGCAGAAGCCTGTGACTCCCTGCCTCGTTATACGAGCAAAGCACACAGCACTAAGTGGCAATGGTACTGGCTCATTGAGAGCTTTCAGGATAGATAGAAAATTTCTAGCTTCCTTTTGTCAAAAAGCATCAATATGTGTAATATAATGGGTAGATAATGAGGAGAACCTAGTAGGAGCAGAAAGCTTGTATAACCCCTTAATTTGTCATTCCTGCTGCAGCTATGGGCTGACCATCTCCAGTTCTGATATTGACAATTTAAGGAGGATAATGCAAATGATGCAAAAAATTTAGAGAAGAGCCATGAGAATTCTTAAAGGATTACAAAATGTCCTGCATCAGTGAAGAACTAAAAGCTCGATCTATTTAGCTTACAGTGGAAAAGGTTAAGAAGCAATTTAACCCCTCTCTGTGAGTAATAACACGAGGAGTAAAAGGCCATCTGGATTAGTAGACATGAGTGCAACTGGAGAAAAGGGGCAGATGGACTGGTCTAGACGGGGAATAAAGTTGTCTTTCTGCAGGCGATGATAACTAAGCACTGGAACAAATTGTCAAGGGCTGTGGTGAATTCTCCATGGCTGGTAGTTTTTGAAGGAGCTGAAGAGAAGTGTTTTGCAGGGAAGACAAGCTGGAATTTCTGGGACAGCTTATGATGTTGTAGTCTACAGATTGCTGTATTTACTTTAAGAATCAACTAGACCTTTGTGTGACTCTTTGTTTAGATGCCTTCTGTGAGTCACGTCCTCATAACTCACAGGTTTCCTGCCTTTAGATGGTGTTGCAACATTCAAGAAAAGGGAGCATTGCTGTAGACTTGTCTGAAGATTTTTCACGTTATCTATTTAGGTCAATACAGACAACATACCTGGGGTATTGATCATAAGTCCCATTTTTATCAAAGTGTTTCCCAGCGGCTGTATGTATGCACACAGCATCAGCATGTGTAAGTCTATCTCATTAATTAAATGAAATCCTGAATTTTAAGAAGTACTTCTGCAAGCATCTGTATTTCAGTATATACTTTACATATAAGACAAGATAATTAAGAGTATCTTGTCTGAACAAAGGCCAAAAAGACAATGCAAAAGGACAGCAGACCCCTGAAGTAGAAGAGCACTTCTGTTTTTGTGTTTCAGTTTGCACTTTTCATAAAGAAGAAATTTAGTAATTTCTGCACTGTTATGTAGGATGGCTATCCCAGCATTTCTGAGGTTTTTGTTATATGATCCCTTCCTAGAAGTGCTTAATGACTGATAAAATTACTTTTTATAGCTTTTTGTTCCATGATTATTGCATCAAGCCATTTGCTGATAGAAGATTCTCAAAGAGAGTTTGTAGTCCAATTTAGCAATGCTGTATCTGAATATATCTTTGAACCAAAGTGTACTGGCAGCATTTTGGTTAGTGTTATTAACCCATCTTCTAAGGACATTGGACATCTGAAGATTCAAGAAGAATTCCTTGTGGTCAGAAACGTCTACAAGAGAAAGAAATATCTCAGCATAAGATGTGTAACTGAAGGGGAGGAACTCAGCCTCAACCTCTTCTTTCTCCGAAAGTGTGAGGGTACAGCAGAGGGAATGCAGTCCTCTGCAAAAGATTTAATGGGCTCACAAGTGGAACAGCAAAAGCATTACCTCAGAGCAGCTTTTGAATGCACTTGCCTTTGCTGTCCTCATTTTGACACGAAGACACCGAACATTTGAAGTCTTTTCCTTACTTAAAGCTATTTGAATTTTGTATGTGCACTGCCATAGTAGTCTCCTTAATGAAAAGAAAACTCTTGATGAAAGGCATTAAAGCCTAAAGAAAGCAGCAGCAGCAAGCACTGGCTTGATTCTCTCACAGGAAGCAGCTGGTAGCTGGCTTTTACTGAGAGCTGCCAAGAAAAGGTTGATTGCCATATCCAACAGTGAGGATGCAGCAAGCAGAGACCAACAGGGCATGGGGATTTCCAACAGGATGGGGCTGAGGCTCAGCTGTATAGCAGTGATCCAAACATACAAAGCAGCTCCAATTTGAGTGTTTCAGTTTAAGTTAAAAGGCAGATTAGAGCCCTGCTGGAGCCCAGTTTGAACTTCCAAAGAGCTGAAAGGCATTTCAGTGTGGTGTTCATTTTCTTTTCAATAAAGGTGTAGTTATTAATCTTCTCTATTACCTTACAAAATGGGTCTACTTCCACTCAAAAGGATATAGTGGAGGATCATGTTACCCCTTCTGGCTAGCTGATATAAAAGAATCACTGGATACCTGCAGGTATTAGAAAGTTCTTACTTACCGGAAAGTGAACTGTAATTAACTCTTTTATGCCAGCCAGCAACTATTTAGTTTGCAGAGAGGTTGTTTAAACACCTTAAACCTTTTCTCCTCAGTACATATTAGAATGTTGATGCTATTTTCAACTAATATCTGTTTTTCTGTATTGAGTGTTCCCTCGCATTTCACAAAACGAAAAAATTCTACACACTTGGATGTGCTGATTTGATCCATCTAAATTTCTGAAAATCTACTCAAGCTTCCTCTGGAGCTCAAGACAGATTATATTTTATCATGGCAAATCAGATCTAGCTCTTTCCCTGGCCAGACAGAAATCATTTCCAAGGAAATAAAGTGAGTGAGACACAGTCCTTCTGCTCCAGCTGCCACAATACCTGGTAGAGTAGATTCTTGGCAGTGAATCAGGTAGCAGGGTTCTCGTAAAAGAATATTTTCAGAGGCAACATAAGGTGATTTTATATTACCCCAACCTTGTCTCAGGGACACAGAACATAACAGAACCCTAGCAGAACCGAATAAGCCAAATTCCTTAAAAAGGACAAATACTGCAATGCAAAATTACCTATTGGGCTTTACTTGCTCTTTTGTTGACCAAATTTTCCACAGATGCTTCTGTCCATCTGTCCACACATTTCAGTACAAAGGACCTTTGAAACAGGCTCAGCTCCTGTGTATGTGCACATGAACTATCTCAGAAACTCCTCAGCCCCCAACCACCAGGGCCATGGCAGGAAGCACTGCACACTTACACTGCTTGCATTGCCTCACAGGCTTCATGGAATTTTTCCAAGGGTCAGGCACATGTAAAAACCACATGCAATTGTGTCACCATGTCAGTCCACACAAGCTCTTCTTTCTATGCAGAACTAATCCCACACACTATGTATCCATACTCAATTGCACAGATCCCAACAACTTTGCATAACAAGTTGAATATACAGTCCTGTGCAGGAAAAAATTGCAGCATGTACTGCCATCTGTTAAGATTTTCCTGTGGTTTCTACTGGCAGTCAACCTTTATTTTCAGAAATATAACTTTCTAGGCAGAAATCAGTTTTTAAGGTCAAGACTGAGTAAACTTGAACTCACTGAACATAAAATTCCTTTGCTAAAGAAAAATGTACCTTAATCAGATGCTGAAAAAAAATCAAGAAAGGCTTTCAAAGTAGCCAAAGTAGGTTACTTTGATTTGAAGAATAAATCATTCCATTTATATGAGGAGATAAATGTCAAATTTTCATTTCTCTAGTAGTCTCGTCTCTGCATACAAATCAGTAGCAACTGAAATTACTAAAACTTTCATGTCCAAAATTCAACACTCTTTTCATCATTAAGCAGGACTTCTCAGATCTGGTCCAATGTTGAACCAGGCAATGATGCTAAAATCAAGACTCTTCCTTAATATCATGAGGAATTTTAATTCTTGGAGGAAAAAACCCCCAGCAATCCCAACAAAATACTTAACAGGCATATTATCATACATTAAGAAACATATATACATAAAGAATTAAACAAGGAAGATCATTCCCTTTCATTTTAAAAATGAGGTACGAATACATTATATGTAACACACACATATTGTCCACAGTCTGGGAATCGAGACAGAGTAAGCAACCAAGAACTCCCCAAGCAAGCCTAGTCAACAGAACATATTATAAAAAACTTTGGCTTCTTAACAAGGACTTTTTTATTATTATTATTTCAATAATAAGCTTTCTTCTGGTATTCATTTTCACATCTCTTTGAAGCTACCCTCTTTTTTTCTATTGGATTTAAAGCATTACTTTCTTTAGCAAAGGATTTGTGATAAGAGGTAGGTGAAATATGTGTTTACTCAAAAGAGGAAAAATAGATACCCCAGCATTTTATTAGAACCATAGAATCCATAAAGTTATTGTAAGAGAGCCACTTTTGACTCACTAGAAGTCAAAACTAGAATGGGATGAAGAGAAATCCTAATTTAGATGTGGTAGGTTAGTTTCAAATGCTAACAACAAACTTTTCAGCGGAAGGTTAATTGAATCATTGCTTGTGATCATCAGAGAAGTTGTATCTGCAAATACAGATTTTGCTAGAGATAGATCTACCAAGAAAGACAAATTCCTCTAATCTATGAGATAAACCGGAAGAAAACACAGGCAAATGTTTGATGATCTCTACTGTAGTCATGTTTTGTCAAGGACTAAGGGGCATCATAAATTGTACTCATGCTTCCTGTTAAAATTATCTAGGACTCAGTGACTATGAGAATTTTTAGAAGAATCAAACCTAAGAACCCTGAATTAATTTCAGAGCAAGTGGAAGACTTTCTGTTTATCACAGCACACTAAGAGTGCCTGGGACTTCTTGGAATACTTATAAAAGGTGAGGCTTAAATTCCACTCTAAGAAGAAGGAAAGGCTGGAAGGACAGCCAAAAGCATCTGAAAAAAAATTTTTGCATAGTGTGGCCCACAGAGTTGTATGTGATGGAATGGAGAGAGTATTTGGTGCAAAGAATCTTCAGTGAATATCTCTCCTAGAACTGACCAGAAGGGAGCACAAATCAGATAAGGATAGGCTTCAGATACCGAGTCAGAAAATACTTTTGGAGCTGAATTGATTGAAGAAGGTTCTCCATGGGAAATCGCAGGTGATGAGAGCAGTGGATCTGCTCATATAGGTCCTCATATAAATATCATCATGAAAACACTATCACAGACTCTGATATGAAGGAGGGGTGAATTGTTCAGGGTTTGGATCCTTCTGTACAGGCCAGGCTGAGATGGATAATTATTCTGAAAGTAATCTGGTAGGTCTCCCAGGATGCATATGTACATTGAGATGCTGGTTCAGCATAATTATAAATTTCAAGTATATTTTCAAAAGTTGACTGCCTCTCTTTTGCTGTTGAACTTTCTTAGTACTTTTCTGCTATTTGGCTACTGCTAAAGATTTTCTCACAAAGATGAAAGGAAGAATGAACAGTCAGCCCACACTCTACATCATCTGTCCCTGTTGTCTCTGTGCTATTATGTTTTATTTGTCTACCCACTCCTACGAAGTTCTACTTAGGTCTCTTAAATAAAACAGGATGGGAAAAAAGGTGCAAAGGGAATGGCAGGGATGACCCAGAGTTGTCTTTCTGTTTTTTTTCTGGTGGCTAGAAAGCCAGGGTAAGAATTGGATCTGCTGAAAAGTTGTCCCAATTGTTTTATTGATGGGAATGGTCCTTGTCTCTGAAAGAATTTGCTCTTTCATCGCAGAAGACATGAGGGTAAGTAAGAGAGGATGGGAGCCTTTAAACTGAATTCTAGTTCTAGATGGCAGTAGCTTGATACAGAGTGTCTAAAAGAAAATATATGTGTATATATGCACATATATACAGCAATGTTCTTCCTGCTATCTTTGCCTTAGCTCTACCTGAAATGACATATGAAAAATATAAGTCACAAAGCTCCTTTTCCCGTGGAATATGCAAGCAGAAGAATGTAAAAGGAAGCAGGAGCTCAAAGTCCCCACGAGCACACTGCCTGGAGTTTTGTCGCTGCAAAAGGATGTGGCTCCTTCCACATCCCACAGCAACCAGCCCCATACCACCCCCACTACAGAACACACCAACACTGCTGTGCCCTGCCCCGTACTCAGTCTCACCTAAGGGCTGCACACAAGGCCCAAACATTGCTCAAGTCCTGCGCAGCACACACAGGACTGGCTTGGAAGCTCATCTTCACAAATAAAATGAAAAAAAATTACAGAGATTTGCAAGTGCTGTAGCTGTATGGCACGCTAGCAATAAAAGTTCTGACTGACTCACAAACCAATTTAATCGGTAAATAGCTACTGGGAGTTCTTTCCACAGATAAGTACTGCTATCTTTTTCATGCACATACACAGTGCAATATTCCAGCCCATTATTTCTTATTTAAATCATTTACCCATTCCCAGAACATAGCATAGCTTTTTTTCTGTTTTCTATCCATGAATTTCACAGCAGACTGGAGAATCAGGGTAGCCATATCTGATGCACGAACCTTGTATATCTTCCAAAATGGCTGATTGAACTTGATCCATAACAATTTCAAACAGCAGAAGGGATCATTAAACTATACATTAGTTGTTTATAGTATGTACAGATGCTAACAACACCTGGAATTATGTACTGTGAATTGTGAGATAATTTCTGATGAACAAACACTGAATACAGCTGTAATATATTCTCCCTCTAAACCTACTTATAAGAAAAGTATGGGCATCTGTTTGAATAAATTTCACTTTCCTCCTGACCTCTTTTCTGCTGCTAGAGAAGTTAAGCTTGTTGGTTTTTAATTTGTCTCTCAAACATGAACTTAGTTTATTAGAGACAGAAGTAAATTTGGTGTTACAGAGATTATGTTTAGCTTTGTAATTCTTGTATTAATTCGTTCTTAGAACTAATCACATGGTGACATAGTTTGATTTTCTGAAGAAGCTTGATCTCCTATTAGCATATACAGTTACTTCATGAGTAGTTGCCTGAAGCTAAACTGTTGCCTTGGCAGCAAAAAATGAAGTACAGATGCCCTGTAGGCCAGAGGAACTAAAACACTTAGTGCTGCATCCTGTGTACTTCAGTTCTGCTGTTAAATGTTAACATACACAGTCTAAATCAGATAATAACAAATGCTGACCTCCACACTCAGGCATTTGATTTTAACATCTACACCTCAAGAAGATGCAGACTGCTAGCAGAAACCTTAAGGTGAAAACCGGAATATGTGAAATAGACCTAAAAGATGAGATCAAATACAAACGTGAAATAAAAGCACAACTTACATCCCGGTGCAATTTCTGAGTATTTGTAGCTCAAAGAAGACAAAAACACACAGCTTCTGTACCTGCAGTGAAGGATGGTGTCTGTTGGTGACCTCTGCTGTGAACACCCACTTGTGCTGTACCACATGCCTGGATGGTGAGGTACAGGCCCACTCTGCGGTCTTAATTAATGTACAGTGGTTGGAGACAGTATTACTGTCATGTTAAATAATATATCTCATGTATTTACACTAGCCCAGGATAGTTCACTGTGCCATGTCACCAAAGAGCCCAGCCCTGTGTTCTAGTGGCAGGATTTCCTAGTGCATGCCCTGTGTAAATGGCATTGAATGTGCTACTGAACTGCTAAGAATAAAAGAACATACACATAGGTTATCACAGACATCCTGTTTATACTACTTGTGCTTCAGCTATTTTGTTCCTTTTATTTTTATTCAATTTCAGTGAATTAAATTGTTGCCTTTCTGTATGTTTAGAGGAGTGTATTCATTTATGTTCAGCTCACCTTTCCATCTTTGAACAAATACACAGTGACCCAAATATACACATTTACGCAAGATTTTATAGAGATCACAGTATGATACACAATCCTGAAAGCATCCATTCAATGTGTAAGAAAGCTTTTCATTTAATCTACTTTGGGGGCCGGGGGAGAGAGAGACACCATGTGCCTCTCCATACCCTGAATTAAATTGCTTTTCATTGACTCAGCTTACTCTGGGCACTGCTCATTCTAATGCCGCCTTATTAAATTCGGGGAAGGCTGCTACAGTGAAGTCTGGGGTAAATGAAACAGTGTTCAAATGCTACACTTCAGATACCTATTTCAGATGCTGTCTCTGAAGAATGACATGTAACAGAAACAGTGTTTAACTTGCTCTCGGAATGCATCTTAAAGAAGTCTTCTGCTGTCTAATTACAGTAAGTCAAGTACATTTAAGCTAGGAAGATCATTAACATTTCAAGCATACACTACACCATGGCTGTTGCGTGTTTCCTGACATTCCTATAAAACCTAGTGCTCTTGGGAAACTGATGTCTCCCAGGCTGCTGATGAGTGAGAGACCCTTCACCTCTTGATCACTGGTCTGAATTCTGTTTAATCTGGAAGCAGCAAATAACTGTCAGTGGCTAATGGTGTTTGTGAATTAATTTGATAACTAGTCTTAGTTTAGATAGAAGAAGAAGAACATCCCAATTTAAAAGAATCTTTGCCTACCTTCCTTGCTCCTTACTCATGAAATCATCTCTGATGTGTCTGGTAGCTTTGCCATGATCAGCATGGCATAGAAAGCTACAGACTCCTACAAGAGACCGGACAGACAGGATGTCAGTGGCCATACAGCTTCCTCACAGCTTGCCAAGGTGACAAAGTGACCGTGTCACTCACTGGGTACGCAAAAGGTGCAGTGCAGAACTACTGACTGCAAGTCACATCACAAACTCTCCCTTCTTCCTGAGGACACTACTGTATGTTGGGAAGAAAATTATCCTTTAGGAATGAATAACACCAAGATACAGGTTTTGCTTTAAGGGCTGTGTAGGGTGCTTCTTTTCATCTCACTGCCTTATTTATTTGTTTTGAAGTTTTCCTCTAAAACATGGGTTTTGGTAGAGCTACTTATAAAATCTCTTTTTTTTACTGTTTGATAGATACACAGTCCAGATATGGCCGCAACAGTGATCTGTTTCTTTGGCATATGGGACTTTTAAATGTGTTAGGGAAGAAGCATCCTGAAGGAGTAACAGAGGTGGCACTCCCCTTACCTGACAGGCCAATGCAAAGACTCTTCCTTCTCCTCTTTCCCCTCTTCCCTTTTCACGCTGGACCTGTGTTAATTTAACAAAAATGTTATACAGATTGCATAGGAAGAACAGGCTGAATCAGACAAGGCAATACCAAATGGTTCCCACTGTCCTTCTAATGCAGATCATTCTGCTTTTCACCTTTCAGCCTGGTTAAAACACTTTCCTAATGTGTTAATAAATTCTGGCAACATCCAAGACAATGAGCACTATTTAATGAAACCACGGTATCCCCAGGTAAAATGACTGAACTTTGACTGAAAGTAAATAGGCTTGTTCATGTGTTGGTACCTACCTCTCTCATTCTGAAGGCAGAGATGTTCTTGGGCTGCAGCTGAAGCGGTGTGTGGATATGCACCATGATGCTCTCGGGTATCCTGTGACCATCCAGACTAGAGGTAAGCTCAGCACACACCAGGACTTCTATCCATTACATATGCCAAGATTCCCACTTAGAAGAAATCAAGGCATCAAGGAGTGGAAAATTTAAAGAATGTTGAGTCCTACCCAACATGCAGCTGGGATATGGCTAAGTGGAACACAACAACTATATATATATCTCTGTATCTAGTCTCCAAAAATGAACAGCAAGAAAATTTTTGTGTCTTTTTATGTTAACCTGGTAGAGTTTTAACTACTTAAATCCTGACTCCACTGGAGGCTATGGTGAACCTTCCATTGACTTAAGCAAGAATAGCACATTAATTTGGTAACAGCATAGTTTAGCTTCTCACCCTTCTAGAAGTTCTTCCTGGTTTGTCTCTGATCTACAAGGAGGCCACAGTTAACACCACCCACAGCTCTGCAGTCCCCAGATCAAAATATTTTGCTTCTGTTTTCTGACATTATCTTACTGTAGTTAAGTCTAGCAGCTGCCTGCTCAGAGAGACAGAATAAGTGTGATAGAATGTAAAACATTGCTAAGACTTATATGACAACTTTGGTGGTATTTACTGGTTCTCACCTTTTCTTAATTACAAGATTAGTAGAAAGATTCATTCCTCACCTAATTTTCCTGCCCCTTCATTTGCCATATGCCACCAGTGACAAAAATCTGCTCATTAAGTAACTGTGGCCCAGCATCAAGACTGATTCCACTGGGATCTGAGACTAATATTAGTGACTATTTTTAATTAATTTGATATGGGATGGAAACTGTTGAGAACAAACTCAAGATGCTCCAAGCTGCGGAAGGATGGCAAATTATTTAAGGATAAGACTAAAGTGCATCACAGTGACAGAACCAGACACAATCGGTGGTGCAAGATACGGGTAGTAGCTGACATCCCAATAGGAGACGGAGTATTCCAGCCTACTTCGTAGCTCCTATTCCTCAGGTATGATTTGTAAAAAACTAGGAAAAAGTCAGTTGTGTTAGGGAGCCTTCCTTGTCATTGTCTGCTGCCTAAAAGTGGTTCTGAATAAGATATATGCTATTGTTATGCCTGAACAAGTAGACCAAGTGTCTAAACAGGGAATGAATTTCAGCACATTACCGTTTATATTGTTGAATTGTTAGCACGCTGTCTGGTGTGAATTTGGTCCACAGGAATTAGTGCTCCCCCAGACAATGACACAGCATGGCTCAGCACTAGGACAAGGTCCATTTTCCGTCAGTAGCAAGGACAGATTATACCAGGAGAAGACTAGTGAAATTGTTATTTGCTCTGACATGATCTGCCAGACCACAGGCCATGGCATTATAATGTTTATAAAGTGATGCAGCCCATATATTTGCACTGTGGCATGCCTTTGGAGGCAAACTGCATATGCAACAAATCTATCCATACCCCCTCTTAGTAAAATAAAGTTGTCGTGTCTTGGAAGGAGGAACAGATATTGTACCAAAATACTGACAAAATACTTCAGACCATAGGGACAATAGCCTCACTGTATATGTCATAAGAGCTGCAGAAACCAACTCTGAAGAGACATATTAGCACATGAAGCACGGTGGATGTTTCCCCAGCCAGGAGACATTATCCCAGACACAGATGTCTTTTCATATTTAATGATTCCTTCTGAACACGTATTTGTAGGTTCAACGATAACGACAGAACTGTTTCTAAAGTCTCAGCCAAAAAGGCCGTATCACTAAGGTGTGTCATTCCCAGTCATGACTGGGCATATGTGAAGCACCACAGTGAAAAATGTGGGCAGTCTCTAGTTTAACAGTAAATGGCCAGAATCTGGCACCCATTGTTTTATTCCAGCTGAGGAACAGGCCTCCTGCCTTCCTACCTCATCTCCACAAAGCCAGAATGTTTATCTTGCTGTCCAAGTTGTTGATCTTCAGGTCTTTCTTAAGGCTGTGTTGTTTAGCCTGATCTCTGAAAGGTGAGGGACGCAGTTCATGTTGAGTTTGCTCGTTTCTGGTTGTGAGACATGAATTATTTTGATGACAGCTGCTTTTGTAATGCATAGGATGTCTAAACCATGCAATGGGCAAGGGTTTTACATTTCTTTTTATGCTAGTATGTTTCAAAGGTTTATTTTTCCTGTCAAATTTAGCTATCCTTTCAAAAGCGCAAACACTTCTTGATAGGACAGCAGACATACTTGTAAGAAACTCCAAAGCGTTTCCTTCGCCCACTCCCCATTTTAGATCATCTTTCACATGGGAACAGCTTCCCTCCTCCTCACTCACCTCCTCCTCCAAAAAAATTTCTGACATCTGTTCCTTTACCTCTCTTGCAGCCACTATTCCCTTATCATTTGCCTTTTATTTTATGGGATCTACTTGTATACTTCAACTCTGTGCTCTTTGGGGTACAAGCTGTTATGTGTGTTGTACTTGTAACCCTTTGAAAACCATCTTAAATATTGCAGACATTTACAGCACAATATAAATGATAATGTAGTTAGACTGGAAAGGCAATTCCCTAGTTAACACCTCCCACATGTAGTGATTAAGTACTAGGCTCAAAAACGTACAGCAAACCCAGTGCAGATACATTTCTAGAAAGAGACTGCAAATTCCTTACTCCAGATGGTCTGCAGTTGGTGAATAATTACATGGATTGTTTGGTGCTTCACTAATCACTCATGACAGCAACAAGGAGAAAAAGCATGTCTGGGTAAAGGAAAATGTCCTTTGGAAAAATCCCAAGTTATCATTTTGTGCATTTGATCTGCTCATCAAACATTG